>JMFS01010220.1:0-19079 GCA_000699545.1 Podiceps cristatus
CCCCTCAGGAAAATTAACAAATAATGCACTCAATGCACAATTGTGAAGAATGTTGTTAGTGTTATTTAACCTCTAGATGCTTTGAAATTTTAGATCAAGGATATACATAATTCCTATGTCTTACCTATACATTACAATGCTCTATATTGATTTGAAAGGAGGGTTTCTGAAGTAATTCAAGAAGTAAGTCTGGGATTATTAAGACTGCATAGTATCAGTCACCTTTGGAGATTTAAGACATGAAGCACATAGATAAATGCACCAAGGCTCTTCGGTTGGGCGCCTGTTTTCAGTTCGCGTCCAGGGTTCCCTCTCTGCCTCGTCTGTTCCCAGCCCCCTGCTGCCCCAGCGACCTGAGGGCCGCGTTCGTGTCGAGTGACACCCTGCGGGTCACCTGGGCTCCTGTCCGGGGTGCCGAAACGTACGAAACAAGAGCCGCTGAGGTGAGCGGCGCGGTGCTCTGCAACGACTCCACCACGGCCTGCACCCTGTCTGCCCTGCAGTGCAACACCCGGTATAATATCACTGTCTCTTCTTTCAGTGAGGCCAGGGGCAGCAACACGTCGTGTGCACCCAAGTACATGGCAACAGGTATTAAGATTGTTCTTATTTTCCATTAGGAGAAGAAATAATTAGACAGACACAGCAGCGATTCATGGTTGAAGAGCATTACTGGAATGCTAAGTTACTGTAAAGGATAAAAATTACACCAAAACAACAAAACAAAACTGGAGGTCTTTTACAGCAGGAACTTGAAACCAGATTTGGATTGAAAGTTTCTGATAGCTTCAAGTTTTTGAAGATCGGGTTTACAATTCATCTCTGGTTTTGTATGCAAAATCCTTATGTTGGCAGTTCTGTCACAAGTTCTAAATTCTCACCAGGACTAAATGTTTAAGGATCATACACTTTTCCCAAGTAGTTTGTCAGTTTTAACTGGAATTTAATTTTTAGGTGTAATTTATATAGTATGCATACACAATCTATCTAAATACTGATGTTAAAATATTAAATATTTCAGCTCCCTGCAGTCCCAAAATTAAAAATATCTCAAAGGAGGCTCTTTCTGTAATCAGTGTGCACTGGCAATCTAACAATGAAGAAGCTACATATATCGTCACTGCCAGAGGAGAGGCTGGACTTTGGCATTGCACAAGCTCTGGAAATTTTTGTACCCTAATTAATCTTCCCTGTGGATCTGCTTTCTCTGTTAGTGCTATAGCACAATCACCGGCAGGACAGAGCTTACCAAGCTACAGTGTCCCTTTAGAGACAGGTATGTGGGAATTGTATATGGTGGAAATTATTTAGCAGCATAACATTAATATAGTTCTATGTCTATATGGGGTTTTTTGGTTGGTTTGGTTTGGTTCTTTTAATTACAATACACACATATTATACGCTCTATTGCTGGATGCTGGATGTCCTCTGCTTAAATGTGTATGTATCTGTGTGTGAGAAGAGAGGACCACTTGACACTTGCCTCATACTGAGAAGCCTTAGTGCAACCAATTATCATCTGGCAGAGCTAACTAAAATATAACAACATAATCCACTAACGTCATGCATAATTTACGGGCATTTTGAGTTTAAATATTACCAGGAGAGGCAATGAGGTGATGTCCATGTCAACAAATAAACAGTGTGAAGAACAGATTAAAACACACTCTACCCCCCTTTCCTGCTAGTAATTTGCTAGCGGAATTTTGTCCTGTACTACTTACCCAGGCAACCCCTAGGCGCAGTTCAGAGATTAATGTACACCGGAATCTATTATTAACAGGCACTTTTCCTGCAGTCATTTTACGTTGTAGAAGAAGAGTCTTTAAACAAAGACAGAGCTGGACTGAGCTATATGACTTGAGGGATAGAGATGGACCCTGCTTAATTGAACTATAGATGTACCCTGATATTCTGATGAGAAATGTTAGTATTTTTTAGTATCTTGGTGAACAATCATCTTGTAATAATTCCAGGGTTATAACTCACTGTTGTAGAAAAATCAATCTTATATTGACATTCCGTTTATTAGAAGCTTGCCAGAATAGTCAAGTATTTTTCAGCATGCTGTTTGCCTGAAAGGTACGCATGTCTTCATTCCTTTGCTCTTAATCATATACTATTCTAGTTGAAACCCCCCAAAATACCTTCCAAGTAGAAACCAGAATTGACTTCTCTGATTTTTGTTCTTTTTAAGGTCCATGTTGCCCTAATGACCTGATACTAACTCAAGTGACACAGTCTGTCACAAATATCAGCTGGTCTGTTGGGATGGGTGCACAGACATATGTAACAACACTGGAGTCTCCAAAAGGACAAGCAAAGTGTCACACTCTTCAAAACTACTGTCTCCTGGGATGCATCACATGCGGTACCAACTATACAGTATCTCTGAAAGCAATCAGTGAAACGGGTTTGACATCCAGATGCACATATCAAGGATATTTTTCCAGTATGTAAATTGTAAAAGAAGAAAAAGACTCAATATACAAACTTACTTTGTATAGTGTTCCTCTCATACAAATAGTGCAGCTGACATTCAATGCATAGTTAATACCCTTGCAGTTCCCTCTTTTCAATAAACGCACTTTGGATTATTTTCACGTATCATTTAAACCCTGTTCTTACAAACACCATCAGGTGGCCATATAAAGAAGTTTTTATATCACTGCTCCAGAATCAATTATTTTATTTTAATTATGCTATGGCATAATCAAATTTTAGAGACCACAAAAGGATTCTGGGCACTCTAGGGTAGCCCTAGTCCCTTCAGAGACAGGAGAGAACAAAATATTCCAGTGTGTAAAACAGTGGCTGAATTCCAGCTCTATAGTAAGAGTCTGATAGAACATTTTCTTCCCTAGTTCAGTTCAAGAATTATTTTGGCTTTTGATGAAATACTGATTTCTCATTGAAATGCTGGTATCTAGTGTGATAGTAATCATGTCATCTGGTTTAAAATGCACTCTAGGAATTTATAATGTATGTGGGTTCACAAAAAATGCCTACTAATATTTCCTATTTTATTAGATGCTTGCTGCCCTTCTGGGGTGAAGCTGTATAGACTCGGCAATAACGGTATCAGGGTATATTGGCGAGCTTCTGAAGCAGCAATAAACTACAATACTGATTTACGTGGCTCAAAAGGCAATTTCACCTGTACCCCTAGCTCGGGTCTAAGTCACTGCGATATCTCTGAGATACCTTGTGGGGATGTCTACACAGTGGTAGTATCTCCAGTTACTGATAAGGGGCTGAAGCTTACATTTTGTCCTAAAAAAATATATTCAGGTAAAACTTAAATTTCTTTGAATGTTGTATTTTTGTCCATGCGTGCTAGATGATTAAAAATGTAATCCAAAGTTACGCAAGTAAAGGTAGCATGGAATAGAACTTTTCTATTCCAGTGTTGACTCCAGAGCACACTTTGTGGGTGCTATCTTACAGTACCTATGATGGGAACCTCACAGGAGCATTTTGGGCCTGGGCATACTTATCTACACTTAACTGGATCACCAGTAACCTGGTGAATACAGAGAAGTTAACTTTCAGTTGGGAGACTAGTAATGGTTAGAATACAGAAACAAATAAATGAGGATTTTTAATTGTTTTGTTTTCTAATTGGTTTTATAGAATTACTGTTTTTGAATAAAGAAACAAGTCGAGAACTTCTATGAACCCCTCCTAAGTGCATTTTTTAAGAAATTTTGTTTAAAGGGGTAGTAATTTCTTTGAGATTCCTTTCCCAGAATATAAATTTAATCCATTATAAAACTACTGGTATCTGATGGGATTGCACAGTTGTATAGCATGGACTACATTCTACAGACTACTACTGTTTTCCATTTTACAACTTGACACCTAACACTTATACTACTGATTTGTGTCATTTCAGTAACCTGTTCTGGAAGCTCTGTTGGAATGGGTAAGAGCACACAGTATATTCATTCCAAAGCCATGATGTTTATAAAACACGTTAGCATCACGTAACTCCAAACAAGACGCAAACAATATACACATTCAATAGTCAAGGCTTATGTTAGTGTTATGCAGGTTTGTCTCACCCCCCCATCTCATAATGTATAATTAAAAAAAAAATAAAATCTTAACCTATTTTGTGACTTGTATACCATCATGGATTCTACACTGTCACAATATTTGCTATTTATCCGATAGCACATAATAAAAGGGAAGCTTATCTTTTATAGCCTAGCCATATCCCATTACATTTTAAACTAGGTCACATTTCTAATTTTTGTTTAAAAAGAAAAGAAAATTAAAAAAGGAAAAAAAAAAAAGTGGCTTACCTCAACCTATTTTACATTATTTCTCCTGACGTTTCAATAGGATAGTCTAGTGTTTTATTTGCCTATGATGTAAACTGCTAGAAACAAATTCAAAAACAGCCACTGAAACAAGCATTTCTCAAGACAAGTGCTTTTCCATAACTTAAATTGTCTTCATTTCTGAATTTTGTTATAGTGATTTATAGAGGAAAGAGCAATGCAGAACAACATAGCTAGATGGAATTTCTGGTTCAGATAAGGAGGTAAGTTATAAGAGTTGTAATTCAGATTATGATGTTTTAATGAACCTTTTCCTGCTGCTTAAATCTTCAGGACTGGCAAGATAAGCTTCACCAATCCTGTATAACCTAAACAGAACTGGTTTGTTAAAATCCATCACATTTACCCCAGAAACCTCACGTTATCTACTCCTACTATCAATACTGATTGGTCCTCTCCTCTATTTACAATAAAACCCTCTTTCACTTAATTAAGCCTTTCTAACACTATAATTCCCCAGAAAAACCCTCAAAATCCAAACAGATGGAGATACTCTTCAGCACTCATTTACTTTCTCTCTCTGCTAGCTAAAATGGCTCATTCTCCAACAAATGTACAGGCTTTCTGAACTATTTATGGCCCTTCTCTCAAAAGGAGGGCAAGAGATCACTGCTGATTCCACCTTGCTCCCCCTCCCCCGCCCCAGGCTGATCATCTCCCCTTTGCTGGCGTTCTCTTACAGCTATCCTGGATGTTAAGGTTGTTGCTAACACTGTTCTCCCTAAATGCTCTTCTCAGTCTTTCTTTCCCCGAAGCTGGAAAGATGACATCTGTGCTTAACTGCAACAGTCACAGCTGCTGGAGGCCTGGGAGTAGGGAAATGGAACAGTTTGCCATATCTGAGATCTAATCCAGGACATCAAGTCTGAGCCCCAACTGATGAGATAATTTTTAAAATGCAGATGAATACCAACAGTGATCTCTAATCTTGAACTGTAATTTTCCCCGTAAAGCAATCAGTTTTAGAAGCTTTTCCTAGACAGTTATTAATCAGTAGGTGTGTTCCAGACCTAATGTGTCAATGAAATAGTAAAGGCTGAAATAAAAATTGAGTGAAATTTAACTCCATAAAAAAAATAAAAATTAAAAAAAAATCAGCAGCCTAGGTGCACTCAATTAAAAGTAGCTTGAGGCTTAATCAAGTATTCTAAGGCTATTTAATATTAATTTAAATTTTTAAAAAGTTTCTTCCTTTATGGTTTTGAGAGGTGACTCATGAGGTTAAACATAATGTCTACATCAACTGACTTGTTTTGCTTTGAGGCTAATGAAGAACTGACAGATGTTACAAAAATTTTATTTTCCCATTTTTCAGAAAAGGCAGGACCTTTTCTCATACTCCACAGTGGTGACTTTTTCAGCCAACAGAGAAAGCAAAGTTCAAGTTCGAGGCTTCTACATACTCATAAAAAAGATCCCTTACTCAGTCTTCAGCAGCTTATCTATAAAGGCTACCAAAGGCAACAGGGTTTTTAACACTGTTCTCAGCTTATAATAGACACCATGCATTCTGAAAGTTTCCTTTCTTCACAGAACACAGTTGTACTGCATGTATCAGTCCCTGCTTCTGATCACTTGCACAAAATAATCTAATGGAAATCTCTCTCTTCAATACATTGATTGTAGATGTCCCAAGAATTACATGCTGCTTCTTAGAAAATTATCTGCATTTGTTCATTGTCAAAGAAGTCTTTCATTAGGAGATAATATTAAAAACTGGCCTGCATTACTTAATGAAAAGTTGGTTTTATTTCTCATTTGATTTGAAAAAGAAATCAGGAATGTAAAAATACGTATTGTTCACAACTTTCTTCCTTGAGGGTTTCATTTAAGTATTTTTTCTTTGCAGTCATCATTGTCAAACACTGTCACCAAAGCCTAAGTGTTTAACCAAGTGGCTCTTAACTGGATTTTCAAAGATAGAAAGAAACCAGTTTCTTTTGGAATCAAGTTCAGGCCATAGCTTTCTTCTTTTCATATAAACAATTCTGGTATTTTCGTGCTGTAACTATTGGTGTATTTTTTTTTTTTTCCTCCAGTCTTCCTGACATACAGACATTGATTTTTCAATGTCCTGACAATGTTGTAGTACTATTTTCATCAGCTCCTCTCATTTTCATGATTGAAAGCAAGAAGCGTAATTGTAACAGAACATACTATCTGCATGTTTGTTAAATTTAAAAAAAAAAAAAAAAAAAAGGGAAAAGGGGACAAAGATTCCAAAAAAAAAACAAGGCAAAGAGGAATCAAGATTCCAAGAAAGAACATCAATTCAGCTCAAAAACGTAGTTAGCAGACACAGACAATTTACCAAAAGAGGGAGGAAAAGCAACACAACCAAATTGAGCCAGATCCACACCACCTACTGCGGGGGTCTACATGCTGCAGGCGCTATTACTTCTGGTCTAATAATAAACAACACTGCTGATACATGAAATGTCACTGGCACTTGCCAAGATGATTAAAAATTTTTAGTCAGGGTTAGTTACAGGTTCTCTCCAGACTGCAGCAAATGCTTTATGATGGGTCACACTGATTTCTCTTAACATCACAGGAAAGGACAATCAGACATAGTGTTTTCATGGATGTAGTTTCTATACTACTTACTAGTATTAAGCTCCAGGCTTCATGAGGGGGAAAAAAACAAACAAACAAACACTAAAACACAAAAAACAAAACAACAAAACAACCCAAACAACCCCAAATAAACCCCAGAATAACAAACCCCAAGCAACCCAACCCCACAAACCCACTCCTTAAAAGAAAAACTTGAGAATCTAGAAAATTCCTGTTGAAGACCCAAAGGTGGGTGGCATATTGGTATGCTAAGTAAAACGAGTGCTTTCAGAACAGTATCAGTGAAATCACTTACACCAACAACTTAGGTGATCAAAAACACTTAGGTTATGTCATGATAGGTGCCTTCATTAATTGAAATTCTTCATTAGGCATTAAGTGAATAATTTTGAAGATGTATTAGTTGCAATTACACAGATGAACACTTGCAAAAAAATGTGTATGCATTGTTCCTAATACAAATTATTTGACACAGAATTAATAGCTCAAAACTTAGGCCATTTTCAGTCCAGTCAAGAAACTGGTAAGAATCCCTCTGTCCTTCAGTTGGTTTCATATTTGACCCAAAATTGCTGAGATTTAACAAGTGTTCACCACCATCCAACTATTGTTGGGGAAGGGGGCAGGGAGAGAAATAAATCTACATTGCAAAAGCTCAAGAGTGGCACTTAAACGGCATTTTACCCTGCTTAACAGCTGGTGGCCATCTCCTGTATGTAGTTACCTGCCCCCAACATAACCTGATAAATTGCCCTGCCATTCAAGTTACCTTTTCCAATACAATCAAAATACCGCTCCCAGTATGTTTAAAAGTCAGATGTGTGCGAGTCCTTTTGTATTGACACCAATTACCTGCAGTTAGGTGACGTGAATCTCTGGGGCCAAAGCCTTAAAAGGGTCAACCTGCCTTAAAAGAGTGCCAGTTCACTACTTCTTAGTATCTGGAATACTGTTCTAGTAGTATCTTCAAAGGAAAAATAGTAAAAACAAAGCAGAGGTGTATTTCTCCAATCAGTATTATGAGTCCAGCTAAGTACTTCTCACTGGAGGCACAGGAAAATTCAGGCAGCTCAGGCTCCAAGAGGAAGGCCTACCCCGCTATGCAAATATGGACACGTGACACCCTGTGCACGCTTCGGGTTCATAGTGCTGCGTTTGTTGCCCTTTTACCCTGAGAGCTGAAGAATAACTGTCAGACAGAGGCTCTGCAACATACCTCCTGGGAAAGCTCTCACAATACCTCACATAAAGCTTGGCAGAAATTTTCTTCGAAGGACCGGGAGCCAAATGCTCGCTGCAGCTGTCCTGCTATAGCAACTGCATCAGACCAGTCAGCGCTGGAGGCTCCACCGATCTGACCATTTCTGATCACAGCTGCTTTGCAGAAGTTGTGTGGATCTGTTCCTTCTGGTTTCAAGGAATGTCATATGAAACAGGCATCAGAAAGACAAAAAGGAATTAAGAGTCCCTGGATCCAAACCCAAGAGCTGCCAAGATACTACATCTCAAGGGTAACTTAAGACGGGTGTCCTAGTTTAAATAATTTTCATGAGTCTTGCTCAGTTGTGAATATTGTGCTACCCACTATATTACTAGCTCAAGTATGTAATACAGATCAAATTCAATCCAAAAGTCAGAAAGGACTATTTTGTAAAAAATAAAAGCAAAGTCCTCAAACCATGGCACTTGTAATTGAGACACTGGCACGAGCCCATCTTTGCACAAGCTGCATCAAAATGCTCACAATCTTCATCATAATAAGCTGGTGCCCTTCACTTTAAGGTCAAAGACAGTTTCTCAAATACCTGGATTTTGCCTGCAAATAAAGCATTCTTTCACTGCATTTCCCAACAATGGCAGCAGAGCACGAGCTCTGAAGCAACAACTGGAAATCATCAATCCGTTTTTCTCTAACAGAACTCTGGCCATGAAGCCTCTCTACTCAAGAACATACTTGTTTCAGAAACTCATAGGCTGAAAGTTAAAAAATGATGAGATCAGAAGCAGCCTTCTCGTGGCAAGTAAGGGAAATTAAAGTTGTCCCCGTAACTTTGACAGAATCCGTGCAATGTTCGGGCAGACTGCAAAGACAGTTCTAATAACCTACTAGCCAGGGTATTTCTTAAATGGCCAATACGGTTTTTCTCCTCCCCTATTAAAAGAGAGCTCAATATTTCAGTTTTACACTGCAATGTAAAGAACTTGAAGCTTAAGCATTGTTTCAAGCTCAGACTTAAAATCAGGTAACAAAAATATAAGCAGACAATACCTGAACAACCCTCAGTATTAAAAGACTGCTAATACTACGGATCATAATAACAAAGGAAAGTCTAACAGTTCAGAAAACAATTAAGAGCAGGGTGGAAGAAAAAATTGAGTTTGTTATTTTTGCTTCCTTGAATACTATGGAACAAAATGTATTGTTAGAAATTCAATCACTGTTTGTTTTCTCCTGGAGGTTTAAAAAAATCCTAATATTTAAATATCACACCTAGACAACCTGCATCACACAGAAGCAAAAAAGATACAAACATCAATGTATTTCTACCTTCAGGTCACTTCATGGTCAGGAACGAGTCACACTTAATGTTCTTCTTATCTTTGGGCTGCTGCACTTCTTTGTTAGCTGCATCTTCCTTCTAAGGTACTTATTACATACAATTCCTTATTCATGCAGTGTCATTTAGTTTGAAAATGAAACATGGAGGAACCCAAACACTCTTCAGCTGGCAATGAACATGCAGGGAAAATCTGACACTCAATACAAAGGAATTAATCGAGAGTTTATTCCAGATGGTTCTCCTCACTTAGTATACAAGTCATCAGAATAATCTATCAAATAGACTTGGACTTTAATGGTATGATTTTTTCCTATAATGCATTTTGGTTTTTGCTTCTAACAACCTGTTTAAAAAAAAAAAAATCTGCCAGATGAAATGTTCAGCACAAACTGCAATCCTTACTATTTGTAGAAAATATGACTTAAAAAAGGACACTATATCAGGTAATTCTTATTTTAAATGTTTACACTTATAAAAATGCTTTGGAAGCTTGAAACTGAAATCCTTGGTAATAATTTTCTTCTTCCTACCTCCCTCTTCCCATCTTAAATGCCTTTATTAACCCAGGATTACCATAAATGACAGAGTGCAGCTGCTCATTAAAAACATTAAAAGACCACAAATGGATAAATTGTGTTTTAAAAAAATGGAAGCTTACATGGATTTTTTTTCAAACAAATAAAATGCATAGATGGCTACAGTACTCATTCACCAACCTTTACAGTGTCCACTTGAGGTAGCCTTTCTAATGAATTACTGAACAAGCCCCAACGTAATCTAAATCTTTGCATCAAAACCACTATCTCCTCGAAAGTCCACTCTCAATTTAACACCAGTGGTGATCAACAACATAATACATTTTAAAAGCTTTTGAAAACACAGCAGGTACAGTGGACATAAATGTTAGTTCTAAATCTGTAGCCCTCAATGTACACTGTATGCACATAAATATCTCAGCTATAATACACATTCAAGATCCATCCCTAAAAGCCATACCATTATGTAAAGCATAGCCATGCTAACTTCAGGATACAAACCATAATTCCACATCTACAAAATGAAAGTAGAATTAGTGGCAGTTTATTGCCTCATACAAATTTTACCAACATGGCAACCATGCCAAAGGAATTAAAACATTTTCAGGACATATGTACAGACTGTACATTTCAGAAACATCTGAACAATAAAAATGCAAGAACAATCTCTGCATTACGAATTAAACTAAACAAATGGTTTGAAACCGTCAATGCATTGGGTTTACAAAGGCACTTCCCTACCCAAAATAGGAAATGACAATCTGCAGCCTAGAGGGAGGTTGGAGAAGAGTGCTCGTCAACTACTGCACAATCTCAACTTTAAGAAAAAATAAGCAGGATTTAATCAAACATTTAGGATTCAATGTGATCCACTTCTGATAGAGTTCACACAGTCTCATCTTTGTTTTTATGTTGCTTTTCTTGGCTCTCTCGTTCCATACTTTGGCTCCTTCGACGATCGTGTTTGTCCGAATGGTCCTTGCTATCACTGTGATCATGTTTGTGGGAACGTTCTTTGCTTCTGCTACGCTTTCTAGATTTTTCTTTGCTGGGACTCTGGTCTCGTTTTCTGGACTTCTCAACGCTATCTGTTCTTCCTCTGCTTCTGCTTCTACTTCGTTTGTTTGACTTCTCTTTACTTTCATTTTTATGTTTACTTGATTTCTCTTTGCTCCTGCTTCTGCTGCGCTTACCTGTATTCTTACTTCGGCTCCTACTCCTATGCTTTCTCTCCCGGCTTCGACTTCTACTATGTTTTCTCTCTTTTTTGGAATCCCTCTTGTCATCCCGGTGTTTCTTGTCATCCTTGTCATCCTTGTGTCTTCTATCTTCGAGATCACCCTTACTTTTCCTTTCTTTTGATCGTTCTCTAGATCGATCTTTTTCCCTCTCACTACCTCTTTCCTTATCATAATCTCTCTCTTTTTTCCGGCTCCGTTCATTTTCTTTCTCTCGGTCCCTGTCCCTGTCTCTTCTATCTCCTTTCCTGTCACGACTTCGACTACGGCTTCTGTATCTGTCCCTGCTTCTGCTTCGCCTCCGTTCTAGTGTGCGATCAGAACTTCGAGACCTCCGCCTTTCCTTTTCTCTCTCCTTAGCTTCACGTTCCAATCTCTGCCTTTCTCGTTCTCTTTCTAGTTCTCTATCAAAACTAGATGATCCATGACCTTCCCGATGATGACTTCTGCTTCTGGATCTTCTGGGAGACCTCCTGGGACTGATGGATCGTCTTGGAGACCTTTTAAAATAAGAGATATTCCATATGAAACACAACCTTTTAAAATTAAAGGACTCACTTTCCAATTTTTATTTTACAAAGTCTATATTTAATCTTAAATACCAAATATCATATGATTATTTTAATCCATTAGCACCCATAAACTGTTTTGCCTGTTGCCTTAAAACCTATCTCAGTGAAAAGACAACACGTTTCCAGTAATAAGTAGTTCAATACTGAACTTTTAACATTCATCTTCAAAATAACATGTATATGACCTTGAACGTCTACGTTCCACGTGCCGGTCTATTTCTTCCATTCCCTCCTTGCCATCTTTCTTGATTTTTCTAGGCCTGCTTTTAATTTGCTGGTCAATGGTTTTCTGGACTGGCACAGGAATTCTTGGAAACAACGTGGAAAACCATTCAAGCTTAGTGAGGAAGGAACGAAGCATCTCCCCAATGGTCATAACGCAGCCCCCACCTGCCTTCACATCCAGGTCCTACAAAATACAAGCAAAAAATATCCTGATGGTCAAAAATATTCTTTACTGGTTTTCAAAAAAAATGCTGCTACATTACTGCCCTCTTGAAGTCTCATGATTATGAAAGTTTACTTCTCTCATATTCTAATACATTTCCTTAGAAAAACTGAAACTCTGCACCCTTTGGATTTGGCAGTATGTTACAGATAGAGAATGGGGCTCAATATATATGCATGCAGGCACATACTAATCCTGCAGCCATCGGGATGGTAAGGGACTGGCGATGAAGAGATTAACATGAACTCCCCTTACACAGTCTGGCTACACGGTATGATCTTGATTTTATTTAATTGCCACAAAGTTAAGAAGTCCTCTCCAACTACATTTAATTCTCCATTTTGCGGATGTACAACTGCATACCATCATACCCAACCCTGTGGCCTAAATCAGTTAAGAACTACATCATTGCCTATCTAAAAATGATCATAGAAAAACCTCGAGTACAAAATGGCAACCTAACAGAATTGGAAGCAATAGCAAACCAACTGCCATGAAGCAGTGAGGTTTCTAATTTAGAAATATGTAAAAAAATAAATAAATGAACAAATAATTGGAAACGCATAATCCATGATGACCATTGTCTCTGAAAAGGGTCATTACCGCATGAAGGCCTTCTTGCTATGCCCTCTCACAGCTCAGGACATGTTAGTCAGCTATTGTCAGTCCCAAACCTATAGTGCAAGCACACAAGGAAAGTGAGATTTGTTATCTAAACAGGAAGAGAAAATCTAAATGTAAAACTGCTTGCACTCACACACATTTAAGTGTTCAGATATACAGTTTTTCCAAATATAATCGCTGCAGAGATCTAAAGAAGAAAAAAAGGAGTTAAACGTAGCACCTGGAGAGTACGTACAGTTAAACAAAACAAACATAAGAAGCATTTTGAAAAGCAACCCTGCATCCTGGGAAGTTTTTTTTTTACAGCAGCATGACAAAAGAAGAACTGCTTCCACGTATTTACGAACTGGAGAAAAAAAAATCCTGTAGGTTTAAATAATCCCATATACGTGTTTGCTTCAACCTACTGAGCTTGACCAGGACTGGTAAGAAACTTAAGGGAAGCAGCCCCAAGCACTTTTTTTCTGCGTAGCACAAAGCTACTGAAAGCAGCTGGGAAAGAAACACCAATTCCAAAAGTATACGGGGAGGTGTTAATAAACAATAAACAAATATATGGCGATAACCAGTATCTGCAAGAACTGAAGCGTATAAAGTGAAAAAGGTGCTTTGAATAATGAACCATTTAAGACCTGCAGAACAAATCGCACTTGCGATTGCTTTATCGTCCTGGGAATCAAGTTGTTTGGGGGGGCCCTGAAAACGAAGCCATCCCAATCCTCCTTCTAAGTGATAATGCTACACCGCAGAGAAGAGCTCATATTAACTAGCACCACCTGGGGGAGAAGGGGGATATCACAGCAATGCAATCAAGATTTAAAATCAGGTTGATTTTTGTTACAAACGTACAATAACACAGGTTTACCTGAAATAACAGCTGTTTCCTTTGCACAGTGTTTTTGATACTTAGCATGAAAGAAGCTGTTTAAAATAAATACACTGCATTGCAGTCAGATACAAGTATAATTAACACTATTTTTATTAAAGTATTCAGACATCATTTGCAACTACAACATTTGAAATTTCTTGAAGCAAACGCCTACTGTCAGACTGAAGGGGGCAAGTGATCCCTCCCATAGGACGAAATTTAAGACCTGCTCAATAAATACAAATTGCAACAGTATACAGCAGACTGTATATTCAGTTTCATAGACTGAGATACCTCACCCACCAGCTCCTGCTCCATTTCTCCAGACAGTAAATCGGGACTATAGTACCAAAGGTATTCTCCTATCTGACTGCGTAATACTGCAGCCTCTTCACTCAACTTAGCAATGTCAGCAATGCATGTTTCTTTCTTTGCCCTGTTAGCAGAGACATTAAGGTTATGAGAAACAATAACCCCTTATGCAGTAACTGGGCTGTTTGTTTCTCCTCTGAAGAAATCCTGCCTTTAGTTATTCCAGGACATGAATAACCACCACAGAGATTTTTGGTAGTATTTTTAAAGGTGAATGTTGATTTCTACTATCTACTTCCCACTCTGCTATGTGAGCACCAGTTCCCCTGTCATACTAATAAATGTAAAATGCAACTTTAGCACTCTAAGCACTTACTATATCTTGTTTAAAAATAATTATTTTTCAAAAAACACACAGAAGCTGCACTCCCACAGCCTGCATTCAGATTAAATAAACCTGTTTCATGGGGCTTTTTAATATCTGACACAGAAACATCCTAACCAATGGAAAATTCTATTAAAATGACCCAGGTTCCAGCTCCAATCTGCTTCCTGCACTAATTAATGAAATTACAAGACCATAACATTGCAAAATTCAAACTACAGAAAACCTTATCAAACAGTGTTCAAATCTAAAGTAGTAACATGAAAAGAAACAAAAGAAAACAAATTATTACCCTCGCCGACATACCTCTTCATCATCAAGGAAGGATTCAAACCAGTCCCATAGATCTGTAGGTGGTTGTGTGTACCTTGAAGTACAAAAAGAATATTAAATTTTAATACAGCTTTCTGTACATTAAATTAGTCATCAGTTGATTATATTGATACTTACCTAATATACATAAATCCAAGAGCCCTAATATATGGAGAGTCTGTATGAGTTATAAGGCCCATAACTTGCTTACGAGTGAGTTTCAGTGTAAATAATTTGTAGAGCAGACAAAAGGCAGTAGACACAATTCCTCCAGTTCCAACACCACGCACCTTTCAAAAGAAAAACAAACAGTTAGGTGACAACGCAGGAAGTCAAAAAGACATTATCCAAAATCCACAAAACACAATGAGAACCAACACAGGATAAACTCTACATATACAAATAGAGCTATGAGGAAAAAATAACACTACTTGCATCCACAGCTCTGGAAGCAAGGGGAATGTAGCAACTCCATGCAATAAATACTTTTACATCTAGGGACTGAGCCAATGTACAAGCAGATTTTAGCTATGCTTGGGAAATTCATTTACCAGTCAGAAAAATTTAAGAAGGCACGTACTTCTACTTACCCCTCCACACATCCCTGTCTGGCCTGCTGTTTTTCTGCTCCCCTTTTCCCATGGTTCAACGTGGGTAACCTGAAAGGCGGGGGAGGGAAGGGAAAGGGCGGGGAAGAAGAAAGAAAATGACAATTGCAACCTCCATAATGTTTAGCTGCCTATCCAAATCTAATTTAAACAATGGATATCCTAAACCAATCTTAAATAGCTTGTCTTCTCCTATCAAACTCAAGATCAAGTCTACTTTATCATTAAGGAAAAGCATTTGGCTTTTTAAATTACCACATTAAGAAATTATCGCCAAAATCATAAGTGAAGTTTAAAACAAACAAAAATGAAAGGAAATTAAAAAACACAACAAAAACCCCCAAGACACCAAAGTAAGCATCCACACTTATTCTATACTCCAAATACTTTCAAATACTAAACCCTACCATTACTTTTTTCTATAATGACTAAAAAAATCACTTTTAAACTCTTAACAAGTTTAGTGATACCTGCTGATGACAGCTTCGAAAGTAAAATCTACAGTCTCATATTTATAAATCTCATTTATGCAATGAGCTTAGCTAGAGATTTCTTCTGAGTATAACCTACAATTAGGACAAAAGACAGGCATCCATAAACTGTAGTATTTTAATCTAAGCAGTCAGTGTTTTTTCTTGTAGACTGATGTTCTTAAAGTGGTTCCTAAGTATGAGTAAAGCTTGCCTAATTCAAATCTTTTGAGATGCATTTAGAAATAAGTGCATGAACATAGTTAACCAACACCATCCCTTAAATTTGACAAGTCATAAACAAGAACCATAAAACTGCTTAAGCTACATTCGAAATTGTGAAATTCAAAGTAACACCTGGCTCAATAAACAAGTATATCTCCTAAGCATATAAACTTTTTTTTTTTTAAAAAAAAAAAAAGGTAAAAACGAGACAAACAGATACAATGGTGTTACACTGGATTGAAGATAAGAGTTTGTGGTCAAGTTGTACTGTAGTTCATAAATTAAAATTCTTTAACAATATATAAAACAAAGCTAATTATGTACACAATCAGACGAAATCAGAGATAGACTAACATCTGAAGTTGCTGAACTTTTTTAGCAGCTGCCATCTTATCCAAATAGGAAACATGAGATGCTAATACTGTAGAATTCAAAATCCACTATGACTTCATGTATTAGTAGCATCATATGAGAAGTTAACAAACACTACGTAAACAATACTGCACATCCTTCTGATTATTCACGGGTTTGCCTCTCACAGGAAATGAAAAGTATTTTTTTAGTGAAAGGATCGAGTGTGGCACTATCACAATAGCAGTCTTTTTTTTTTTAATTAGAGTTATGTTTATTGGCCACAATCAGTATGAACACACTGGTTTTGACAGATATCAATAAAAAAAAAAACCAAAGCCCTGAAAATAGTACTTATTTCAGAAGAGTATTTAAAGTTTTGATTCTTAAAGACTGCTGCATATGCTTAACTTCTTGGAAGTACACAGATTAAATGAAGTTGAAGAACGTGCACATGGTGCTAAGAGAAGGGATAAAGAAAGAGGAAGTCACCCACTTTGCGGATACAGAACTGAAACAGGAGACCATAACTACACATGAATTAATTCAAATATCTAGACAGAATCCATTATCTTCAAAGATGGTCACTATCACTAGCTGCCTGTGCAACTTAAGATCATCCTTCCCAAGAACCCAGCATTCTTTCTTTCTTTTTTTTTTTTTTAAAATGAGACACTTATTTTGGTTCCCAAACAAATACACTCAAAAATACACCTGTTATAGTGGATATAGCGCTCATTTAAAAAAAAAAAAAAAACTAAACAAACAAACAACAACCACCACAGCAATTTTTTGGGAATCTTAAAAGATGAATAAAATCCAAATCTTCTGAGTATCAATGAAGTACCTTAACCATCTGGTTACCTTCTCCTTTACATCTATTACTCATGATTAATTGAGGGGCTGAGTTTTCTCTTTATTTAGCATGCAGTTTTGAGTCAGAATAACAGTCAAGTTCAGTAAACAAACTTTATTTACATTGGATTAATACATAGACATTTAATGGTACGTCAAAATTCTTCTCCAATTTAAGATTAAGTCATTTATGGAATGAAACACTAAGGCAACTAACTGAACTATTTCACCTATTGCCATTGGGCTCTACCAATACTAAGATGACAAATCATATAAAATACTTTCACTGTATCTGAAAAGGTCCATGTAAAATACAGTAAGCTCTCAAATTTTCTGAAAATATGCTTCCTTTTTTTTTTTTTCCCAGTTCATTATCACTTGCAGAACTAAACTTTGTTGCTTTCCATTCTGATAGTCAGAATGAATTATTACTAACTCATATAACTCAGTAAGTTAACTGAAACTTTGCCTACAATCTATGTTATTCTAAGTATCACGAAAATTTAGCGTGCTCCAAATGACAGAGCACAAGCAGAAAAGTTCTGTCATTAAGAGGAAAACCAGTAGCACTGTCTTCATAATTAAGTGCAAACAATGCCAAAAAAAAATCTCAAAATCCTTTTGTGGAGATGTTTTTCAGAATTATAGTGCCCTAAGGAACTTGACTTGCCCTGATTAAATGAGACAAAAAAGCTACCTTTTTTTTTTCCCCGTATCAAAACCTGCTACCTGACACAACAGCATTATCAAGCAGCATCAATTCACCTGAGAAAACTATCATCTCAATAACCACCAAAGTATAGCTGACAAGACAGCAGCCTGAATTATCTAAGTTTTGCTCTCATTATCTGAACAAAGAACGTGGCTGTGTTGATGAGCATTAATTGTGCATACCTCTACCTGGGAGACTGGCTTGATGGAAGCCTCGCTGCAAAACTGATTCAATCCTGCTAACAAAACAAGAACTGAGATATGGGTGCACTGATACAGTTCAGTTATCTCCCCAGCACATCCAAGCTAAGGCCAAGAGAAGCACTAAAACGAACCAGTTTTTGACTGGGGGGGATCCTAACCTCTAGCTGAGGAAGAAGGCCACATGCAAACTCCTGTTGAAACCACCTACAGTCACTACCGTACCTTCTGCTCAGTTATACGGCGTGTCGGCAACTCCTAGGCTGCGGGGAGTGCTCTTCTCTAGAGGTGGCATGCAGATCGGGTCCCCTCCCCACTCTCCGACTGAGAACGCAGTCCTCGGGCGGCCATTTCATCCCCACCTCCCTGGCTCTCGCTGCCCACTTCAAAACTAACTTACGACTCCGTAATTCCCAATCGGACGGGAAACACACTTCTTTTGCAAGAGAAAGAAGGCAGCACCGCGGGTTCCCCCAACTAACCAACAAAAATGAGATTTGCTCCCATCCCTTACCGCAAGAGAAGGCAAGAGAGAGAATCCGCAGGCCGCAATCAAAGCCTTTCCCCTTCCAAATCCCCAGCCGCAAGGCAGGCTCGGGAAAGGCGCTAGCACAGCCCCCAGGAGCCCGCGGCGCTCAGGGCGCGGCCCGCAGGCTCACCTTGAAATAGATCTCGTCCACCACTTCATGGTAAGTCTTCAGCTCATACAGCTGCACCTTGAAGTAGGGCGACGAGAGGATGTTGGTGAGGATCATGGGGTTCAGGTTCATGGTCTTCTCATTCCCCCACAGCGGCAGCACGTTGCCCTGCTTGCCTGAGGCCGCCGGCTTGGGGGCTCCGCTCTGCAGCTGCTGCTGGGCCGGCGGGACGGCGCCAGGC
>JMFS01010221.1:0-14472 GCA_000699545.1 Podiceps cristatus
CCCCCCCCACCCGGGGGGATGCACAGCACCCCGCTGTGCCGCTTCCAGGGGCAGAGCTGCAGAAATTGCATTGCCATTAAAATGCAGCTTGCGCTGCCTGGCAAGCGCGGAGCAGCCTCTGTTCCCACGGACTCATTTACCTGCTTGGAAGTGGAAAGTGTTCAGTACCTGGCGGGCTCTGCTGAGCTAATTAATTTATTTAATAACGATGCTTAGCTGCTCGCCAGGCCTAGCTGCTTTGCATCCCAAAGGGTGATGATGATTTTTTTTTATTATTTTTTTTAAGAAATTTTCAGTGGAGATTGACTGGTTTATTTATATAGACAGATTGTTGTTGTTCTCCATTTTGTACAGCATCTTGCACAATAGGGCTCTGGCTCCATACCCCTACTCTGACATGCTGTTGTCATAAATACAAACATTCCTGACATTTTGGGGACACTCCTGCTCGACGGCTCCGTGAATTCTTATTTTCTGGGAGAATAAGTCCTACAGCCCCATGAACCAGAGGAGCTGCAGCTTGAGCTAATGATCCAGCCTAAATAACCTGAAATCTTTGAGGACTGCAGTCACTAGAGGGAGACAGGGGAGCCCCGCTGTTGGCCTGGGTGTGCATGATTCAGGAGCACCCTGTTTCCCTTGCTCTGCAGTCCCCGGGGAAGAAATCCAGCTGGCTCGGAGGGGTGTGGGATGACGCCCTGCCAGCTTTCCATCGTGCCTGTTGTCATCTCAGCATTGATGCTCCCAGCCGACACCTTCCCCTTGGCTGCAGCTGGCTGGAAGTAGGGACCAGGCTGTGCCCTAGACTAGGGACGAGCATTTCCTAGCAGGGATTAGGAAAGTCTTGTTACCTTACTGGGAACCTCTGACCATTTTTCCTGCTGCCCCTGGCAAAGCTATTGGGACAGTTGACTTCAGGGAGCTTGTGTCTTGTTGCAACACAAAATGGAAATGCTGATCAAGGCTGCCTTGCCTTCAGGGATAAGCAAGAAAACATGGGTGTGGGAAACAGTCTGTTATCCTGTAGGGCAGGTGCAGGGCATGGAACTGGAATTACCCACAGCAGTGCCCATGGAAGCACCCAGGTGCTGGGGACATCGCTCACTGCTAGGGCATGGGGGCAGGTCTTGCCCTTGCTGCCTCAGGGAGGGGAGGAGAGGAAGGACATGTGATGGGCTGGTTTGCCCAGAGCCCGGCCAGTGCCGCTGGCTGGCATGGGTGCATCCCTGCCAGAGCCTGGCTCCGTGGCAGAGTTCAGCAAGGTGCACCCTGGCATCATCCAGCCCAAACCTCAGGTGACCATCCCGTTTATGTGGGGACTTCTGTGGGTAGATCCTGTCCTGAAAGAGAAGCAGCAGCTCCCAGCGCTGTGGCTGGAGGAAGAGGATCTTTTCCACTTGAGCTCAGCCAGGGCTGGGATGCACCAACCTCGTCAGCCTAACAACGTGCTCCCGGCGGGCTCGCTCGCCCGATGCCATTGCCCCTGCTTTCTCACTGCTCTGAACAAGTCTGCTCTCCTCTTCTCCCTGAGACAGACCTGGGTGTTTCTGTGACTTGCACCCCTGGTTTGTGCCCCAGCAGGTTGCTCTGCTCCTCGTGTTCCCGATTCCTACCCCAAATTGCATTTTTCTCTGCCGGTGAGTCACGCGTTGTACTGTTGCAATACTCACCTTGCCGCGACCTCTGTGGGAGCCGTGTCCCTGCATGCAGGAGCTCATTCGGGGCGCAGTGATTCAGCTCGGATCAGAGGACTTGCGCCTCTTCCCTGTGCCCAGCTGTGTGTATCCAAGAAAGCATTTCTGCCTGCTGGGGAGTGAATCACCCAGGAGTGGCTTACCCAGCCCTGCCTGCTGCTAGCAGGAAGGCGAACGGAGGAGAAGGGGAATGTGGCCGGGAACCCACTGGAAGGGAAACCTTCGTCCTGCACTTGGGACCAGGGCCACTTTCCAATGCAACACTCAGGTTTTGGGTTGCAGAGGAAGAAGAGTCAAGTAGAGATGTAGCATTTGGTTGTTCTTGTGTGGGCTTGCAGGCCACCCCGGCGTCTGCCCTCTTGGAGCTGGGAGCAGCCGGTGCCTGCCCTGCTCCGACCGCATAGGCTGCGGCTCGTCTCCAGCCCAGTGCCTTGCTCTCTGCTGAGGCTTCAGGCAAGCTGGGACATGGCCACCGCGGAGAGGATGTCCGCTTTGTCAGGCGTTGAGATGATGCTGGGCTGAGCTCTCTGCTGATTCCCACAGCTGCTCTCTGGAGCTTGAGGCCGGGGATTTTCCAAGCAGGGGAGCTGGTCCGGGGCCATCCTGCCAGCTCTGCTGTCATCTCTCACAGGCACGGGGTGGCATTTTGAGTGGAGGGAACGAGCTTTCACTGTGCTCTTTCTGCTGTGTTATTTCATTTGCCGTGGCCTGCATTTGCGGTACAGTAGCCCAGAGCAGTTAAGGGCATCTAATTTAAAAACTACAAGAATAAATATAAGTTGTGGCAATGACATCAGTTTTAAAGCCACTTGGTGAGTCTTCCCCTCTGACCTGTCTGTTTTGGTGCACTCTGTAGCATGACGAGCATTACTCACTTGGAGCAAAATCATTTTTGCACTACTGGGTCCTGGCAGAAGGGAGCTGAGGGTAAGGCTGCTTTGGGCTCCCCGAAAAGCCGATGTGATGATGGGTCTTGGGAGTGTGTATTTGGATGGGACATGGGGGAGGGGGCGGGGGGATGTCCCTATCAGGTAAGAGCAGCCTTATGAGCAGTAATCGTGCTCCTGGGGCAGGAGGATGTTTTGGAGAAAGGGCAGGACCAGTGCACAGACCCAGGAGCTGGCGACGGCAGTCAGCCCACCTGCACGTTGCCCCGCGTGGAGCTGTGCTCCGAGGTGCCTCCCAGGTTCTGTGCTTGGCTGTGGATCTGACTTGTGTTTTCCAGTGGCAATATCGGCCAGGATTGCTGGGCCTCACTGCTGGATCTATTCAGTCTGTCCGAGGAGTGAACTGGGTAACAGCAAAGCTGTTTGATCTGGAAACACAGGTCCCTGAAGGGCAGCGTTGATGCGCCCACCCGCCTGTCCCTACCCTGTGTCACAGGAGACTTCATTTTTTGATAAGCTCATGGCTTATCTCACCTGGCCAAGCATCCCTTATTTGATACCAAGCAATGGGCTGTTGCCTCCTGGGCTTGGGAAAAAGGCTGCCAACCTCCTCCCAGATGGTGCCACCATCTTTCAGGCACCTTCATGCTGTTACTGCTGGCAGACGCATGCATGTGCATGCAGCTGGTGCTGCGGCGTCCCAGGACAGGGGCTGCGAGGTGCTGTGGTAATACACGTGATCTGTAACTGCAGAGGATGAATCTCAGAGACACGTCTCTGGGGTGAGGGACATGCAGCTCAAGTATTTCTGGCACAGGAGTCAAGTGTCCCAATTAAATCACAGCCCCTGAAAGTGAAGTGATAAATCTGACACTGGTAGGTGTGGGTAGGGAATTTCCTGCAAACTGCTGACTGTAAACATGGCCATTAATATTATTCTGAGAGGATCTTGTTCATGATTTATTAGACCTGTGTAGGACAGGCCCATAGAAGACACATGGAATAAATCAGGTGAAACCCTGAAATGCCCCTGAGCTGGTTCAACCCCTGCTACGGCAGCGAGGGCGATGGGAGCACGGCAGCCTGCGGGGAGGCACCATGCTGTGGTGCTGGTCAGGATGAGATCTGCAGTCTGTTGACGGGACCTGGGATTAAGGGAGGACATGAGCAGGAGCCTGGGGGTAAATTGTGAGGAGCCTGACTTTTCTCAGGACCCAAAATGGTTGGGCTATGGCAGCGTGCAGCTTTGTGCCCTACGCTGCCGAGGGAGGAAGCAGGGCAGGAGGGAGGCATGTTGCTACGGTTCTGCCATTACCACATCCAAAATTATCATTCGTATAAACAAGGCGAGCAAGTAAACCTCAGGACAAACTGGGACTCGTCTGGGGGAAGCGGGAAAAGGCAGGAGCCACCAGGCAGGAGGGAGCAGGGTTGTACAGGGGACGGCTCCTTCGGGCTGTGGGCTTCCGTTGCTGGCACTGCAATTTAACCCATGCTGCCTGACCGTGCTCTGAGGCTGCTGGACACTCTTGCAAGGTTCACACGATGTGTCCGAGTTTCCCCTGGTGCAATTTGGAAGGGGAAGATGTGGACTTAAAGGAGCCAGGGGTACCTGGGGAGCAGCTCCGCTGTGCTGATGAAGGAACTTCTCCTTAGCCCCAGGCAATTATCCAGCAGCAATTATCTCCTGTGGGTGCCACCCAGAGCGAAGCTCTCCCTGTATTTCATTTCCCAGACATCTAATGACTTGCTTAAAGAAAGCTCCCCTGTAAAGCCTGCATCTCCCTGCTCAGTCCATTAGTACGAGGGTTTGCGCCTGGCTGACTTGCACTCGGACGGGTGCCAGCAAACGGGCTCTGCGGAGGGGCTTGAAGCAGCAAAGGGCTCATCTACCTGGGCTCCTCACTCTAGGCTGAGGTTTAAAGCCTGGGCCTGTGGCATAAATTATCTTCTCATTCAGCATCCCCACCTCCTCCAGGCTCTGGGGGGCTTTTCTGTCCATGGTTGCACAGGGAGAGTCTAGCTCCATGGGGCCCGGCCCCGCACTAAAAGGCGAATGGGGTTCACCATCGCTGCCCCAGTCGGGCTGAGGGTGGAGATTTGCCGCTGAGATTTAGGAGAGTTCATCAGGTATTAGGTGATTTTTTAACAGGGAATTAACCTAAGGGCTTACACACCAGGGTTCTGGAGGGGGGGGTCAGAGCTGACCCCTGGGGACATTCTGCCCTCTGAGGGGTTTTTCCTAGTACCCGGGGAGCATCTCCTTTCAACTGCGTTTTCTTGCTGTTAGTTTCTTTTAATGCAAAATAAGTAATTCTGGGGACATGCTGACATGGAAAGAAAAGGAGGTCAGAATCTGGGGTTTGCTCTCATGATAAATAATGTTCCCTGCTTAGGGTACGGTGCATCCTCAGAGCATGAGATTATTTCTTACCACTAGTGTCTGAACTTGTCTTGCCTTTGGTAAGGAGGTAAATGACATCTTTATGGGATGTGTATCTATCTGTGCTGCGGGCAAAGACCTTGAACATCTTGGGTATCAAATCAGAGGGGTAAAATCCTTGGAATGAGAAATTCCAAGCACCAGGATTGCAGGGATTGAGAAATGACTGGTTCCTTGGTCGGCTACGGGAAACCCAGCCTTCTGGTTAGCTTCAGCACAAGCTTTGCAGCCACACAGATGGATGGTTGAGATCTCTAATACGTATTGGCCAATACTGACATGGTTTGGCACATGTGTACATGGGATGACTGCGAGTAGCATGATTGTTGGGCAATAATTTGCTGTTATACAAATCATACAGATGTTGCACAACCAGGGAGGGGTAATTCTTCAGGTGTCCCAGTGCCTCGGCTGTGGCTCTGCTCGACTGAGAATCCCGCTTGAGCAATGCTGTGGGAGCACAACGCAGGGCAGACAGTGTTCCTTAATGTCATGTCTTGGTCTGGGGACAGATCCTGCACCCTATTTCTTTTGCACTGTTGTCGCTAAGTGACGCACTGCTGTGGAGGTGCCTGTCCCTCTGTCCATCAGCCTCCCCTCGCCCCTTCATTTAATGTTGGTCAGAGCTGGGCAAGGGCACAGGAGCTGTGGCTGTGTCAGAGAGATGCCGTCAGCAGACATAGGACTGCTCTCAGATAAGCTTGGGGCCAAGTTTTTCATCCAGTTTTAAGTCTGGAGAACTTCACACTCACAGCCCCGGGGCACAAGGAGCCCAGATTGGCTGCAGCCAGTAACACACCCCATCGTGTTGATGCACTTTGGCTCTGCTGTTTGCTGCTGCTGGGTAGTCTGGCAACGTGAGGTGTTCAGATGTGGATCAGCACTGGCTGAATCTTAAACAGGCCCAGACTGCTATTATTGCCCTCTTAATGCTCCCTAAGCTGGCTACAGAGGATATTCCACTTTAGACACTACTGTGCCCTGCCTACCTTAGCACAGATCATCATAGTACCAGTTTCAGCAACGTGCAGGATTCCTGAATGAATAGAAAATTATGGGGCATAGCTTTGTTAGGCAGTTGGAAAGGATTTCCATCTGCAAAAGCAGAGTGCTGTGTTAATGGCAGAAGTCATAGAGGGATTGAGAGTGAATGCACCTTCGTGCACCTCTGCTGGGCTCTGTGTCTGCGGGCACCTGTGCAAGCTCCCCGGGCCAGTGTGCAGGCATCCCAGGGGTCCCCAGAGCAGGAAGGCGGAGAAACGAGCAGAGCCCCTTGACTATGTGAGTCGTTCTCTGTGCCCTTGGGAGCCTGTCCCAGGGCAGATCAGCCTTTGCAGCTCCTGGGACTGAGGAAGGCTGGGACCAGTGAGGCATCGCTGGCCGTGACTAAACCCTCAGGTGAGGGGAAGAGCCACCAGCCACTGCTTATTTTGACCGAACCCCTGAGGGACCTGATTCAGGGTTGCTTTAAATCACTCAGTCCAAGGGCTTAAGGTGGACAGAAACTACCTGCTGGGGTACGCTCCCCTCCGGGTGTGCAGGTGTGGTTTCAGGGGTAAACCGGGTGCTTGGTGACTGTGCTGGGCATGCACTGCAGGTCCTCTGTGAATCCTGGGAATCAGGATACCCATCGGGGCAGGTGCCTCAAGCCAAGGCTGGTGCAAAGTGAGGGACAGGCCCTCGTTCCCCAAAACACGTGCTTTAAGCCAAAGCTTGCAGCGCTAGTGGAGAGCAGGGCAGGCCAGAAGGCTTTGTGCGGCAGCCCGCATCAGCTTTGTCCTGCCAGCCAGCCAGCATTAGCTTTGAAGCCCTGGCCAAACGTGGTCCCACATATCCAGCACGGGGTGTGTGCATGAACATGAGCCCCACACCGCACAGGGGTATGTTTGCTTCTCGGCTTCAGGATTTGAAATTCTTCTGCTCTTTGTTTTTTGGCGGAACAGAATATGTGGATCCCCACGAGCTCCGATATCTCTGATTTATCTCCTTCCTCTAAATGCCTGAGATCATTAAGGACAGGGAAAAGAAAGCCTCTTATCTGACTGCCAGCAGCGCTGAAAGGGCCCTCTATATTACCTTGTGGTTTAGAATTTCCAAGGTGTTTCTGTTCAAAATTACCAGAGAACAGAATGGCTGTAGGGAACATGGAAACAACAACAGCATGGACACAGCTTGCTCTTGCTTATGCAGGAACAGACCAGCATTCACAAGGCAATTAGAGCATGGGTTTTCAGTGGGCATGTGAGCACCAGATGGACAAATGCTCTGTAAATTCTTAACATGGATGTATCTGGCCAAAGTCTTTCTGCTGTGGATTTATGCATGTATGGACTGCATAAACAGAGTGTAAAGGCAAAGTGGCAGCAGATGGTGGTGTTGCACAGAAGAGTTGACCTTTCTGGGTATACGAGGAAGCTTTTATTCTTAGGGAGACTTGTGGACTTGTGAGAGGCTCAGGAGACAGTCAACTGAAGTTGGGGGAAAGTATGCTCTCTGCCAAGGCCTTTGATGTGAGCCGATTCTGAAGGCAGAGTTAATTCTGAGGGAAAGAACATAGATGTTTGGGTGGTTTGAGGATCAAGGGGTTGGCTTCAAAGCTGGTTGGACATCTTGTGCGAACCTAGGGTAGGTGGTGTAAATAAAACAAATGACCTGGAAAATACACCAGGACTTCACATCTCTGTCTTCTCTTCTGCTAGGCTCGTGCAGAGGCTCAGGCATCTGCTGTTGGTTGGCAGAGGAACAGTACTGATGTGAGCACGTGACGCCAACGATAGAGAAAGCAACGCCAAAGTTGTGCATGTACCGAAATGAGTGCGTTTGGGTACATAGAATAAATACACGAGCACACACATGTGTCAAAACATATTTGTAAGGTGCTAAAGCAGAAGTTTATGCAGAATGTATTTATGTGGAAATACGTCTTGAGTTAGTAAACACCAGTTTACACTCTTCTCCATGTATGTGCACAGATGCCTTTCATGGCATAGTATGAACATGACTAAGGGGGAGTACTCCTGCTAATCAAGATTAGAAAAGATATGGAAGCACATAAAAGAGGGAGATTAAACATTCTTGTAAAGCCTTCAAAGATGAATTCATGCGCTGGTATACAAATATGTGGGGTGGGGGCAAGAGATATACCCAAACACATCAACAGAGAATTATACCCACGGAGAGATGAGCAGTCCCCCTCTCTTTTTGGATGTACGTTTAATACCTTTGTGATGATAATTAAAGCCCCGTTTGGGTGTTATGTCTTGTGATTTACTGCGGTCTTATAAATCTTTCAGCAATTTGAAATCTGCAGTGAACAAAGGTATTGCAAAGGTTTGGAACAGAAACAAAGAGAAGGAGCTGCACTGCATTTGGCAGAGGGTACCTTGGGCTCTCTGGAAAGAGCAGCTGATAGGCAGGGAGAGTAGGAGGTCCCGCAGGGCTTTCCAGCCCAGGAGACAAAAAGCTGTTGCCTGTGGACCCCAATTCCTCCCACCGAAGGGAGGCAGCCATCTCGGGTTCCTCGCCCTTCCAGCTGGCTCTTACAGTCATGGAAGGGGATCTTGGGCAGGCTCATCTCTCTCTGAAGGGGCAGACTTTTTCTGGTGGCTCCACACCTTCCTGGAGAGCTTGAAGATGGGAGGGATGAACGTGGGCCTGGAAAGCCACCCGTGAGGTAGGCAGTGCTGTCAGAAGCTGTGGGTGGAGGTGGGCAGGGAGTGCAGCTGAGAGCAGACAGAAGGAGGGTGAAGGTGGTTTTTGGGGTGGTACTGGAAAGGGAAATGGAGCTGGTGAGGGATATGCCCATGAGTGACAGAGAAATAGAGCAAAAATAATTAGATGAGATGTGTGAAGAGGGTTTCTGTAGCAAGAGGCTCTGGAACAGAGAAGAAAAACAGAGAATGTGGGACAGAGTCTGGAAGGAAGAGCTAGAGGTCTGGAGGACTGGCTGGAGACAGAGAGGAGGGGGGGAAAAAAGAGGTCACAAGGATTCAGAGAACAAAGACGAGATCTCTCTAGGAGGGTGAACAAGTGTGAGAGGTAGATGGGCCAGGGCCAGGAAGGCTCCACTCCACCACAGAGCGTCCCTGCTGTGGGATGCACGCAGGCGGCCGATCGGAGAGGGACTTTGAGGAGTGATCCCTTCCCAACCAGTCTGAGCCTCTGACCTGCTGGCAGTGAGAGCATTGCAATGGGTGTCTGTGGACATGCACAAACCACATCTCTTCCCTACCCTCTCCATGACCCTGTTGGAGTGCTCTCACTCACTGCTTCCGGGAGGTCAACAGGCTGTGGCAAGCAAAAAGTCAAGGACTTGGTCTAAAGTAGAACTGTGGCTGCAGTGTGATGGAGGCTGAGTGACCATCATAAGACCTATCTGGCTCCTAAGTTTCATTAACAGGAGTTAAAACTCCTCTGTGGAAAACACAGCTAGGAGGCAGACAGGCATGGGCTTGGAACTCAGGTGAGAAATTAAAACAGTGTGTGGTGTGCAGGGAGGATCAGTCGTTGCCTTGCTGCTCTCCTTCCAAAGGGCTGAGAAGGGACATCTCGAGGTCAGTTGGCCTCACAAGAGACAGAGTACCTCTGCATGCTCCCACTGCTGTGCAGGCAAGAGGAAAGTCTTACTGGCAGTCCCGTGGCTAAGGAAAGAAGGGGTGACTGGGACAACACCCGAGGTGCAGAACAGGGGAGATGGGGAAGGGACAGCGCAGGGGTGGGACTACTGGAGAGATACGTGATCTGCCTCTAGCCCAGCAGCATCTGCCACGTCAGGCATGCCAATCCAGCCCTTGTCAGTCAGACCGCTTGCCTGTGCCGCCCTCTTTGGGGTTTAGTTTACTACTCCAACACTGAACTGGTTTTCCTCTCCTCTTTGGCCAGCTTGCCTGATGCCCAGTTGGTGTTTGGTGGCTCTGGCAGTAGTCACAGTGGTGACAGCAGTTCTGACTACTGCTGCCAGGAAATCAAAGCTGAAGAATGTGGAGGTGTTGGCGGGACTGAGAGGCAGAGAGGCACCACAGACCATGTGCAGAGAGCATGGGGTTGTCTGTGCAGTCGACAGTGAACGCCATGATTTGCCCGGTGGAGATGGTGATTTCTGGCTTCCTTCCTAGGATGAGATCATTCATTGGATTCCCACCAAGAAATCAGCACTCCCTCCCACAAACGGTTCAACCCTGCTGAGGGCATCTGTGCTGATTATCGCTGTAGATGAGTCTCCAAGAACGCCAAGGGGCTGATTCTTCAGAGAATCAAAGCCTGGCCACTTGTGGGTGGATAAGAAAGTAAATAAAAGGATGAAAAACTTGGTCAATCAATGCCTCCCTGTGCTGGAATGACTCTTGTCTTTACCAGGGTCAGAAGAAATGGGAGGCACTGGAAATGAGTAAAAACCAGTGGGAGGTTTTGATTTTTTTTTTCTCCCCTTTTTTTGCAAATGATCACCTGTGTGATCGTCACTTCACCACTTCCAAAGCAGCACAGGGCTTAATTCTGGGTTCTGCAAGGCAGAAACATTTTTCTTGCCAGGCTACTTCTGGTCCCCTAAATAATCTACAAGAAATCTACCCATCTCTTCTGAGGCAACTCAGGATCAAACTAAAAGTACTTAGCTAAGAGCTGTGACCCCACTCCTGGGCAAGTCTCCAGGGAGAGCTCACAGGCAGGCTCCAGGTAGGAGAAAGCCCCAAGAGATCAGTGCCTGCTCCTTCCTGGTACCTGTGGCTAAGAGGGGAAGGAGAGACTGATGGGGCCAGGAGAACGAAGGCTGATATTAGCCTGTGGGTGAGCAACGGGTATGCCAAAGAGGTGGGAAGCAAAGCCTCCTGTTTAGCTCTGGGGGAAGGTTGACTTCACTCCAGAGAAATGGGGATAGAGCTGGGGTGGCTACTGGCTGTGGCACATCTCTGGTGATCTAGATCTGGAGATACAGGGCTCTGGCTCCCAGAAAGCCCAGCAGAAAGGGGCAGAAAATCCCTTCCAGTGTTTCCTGGGAAGCCTTGTGGGCTCTGGAGAAGACAGGCTGGGAAATGTGCAGGAGAGGCAGGTGTCCAACCCCACAGAGCCTGAGGCACTCGGAGAAGCTCTCCAGCCCTGTGCAGAGCGCAGTCTGGGGGCAGCTGCCTCCTCGAGCCCCATGCAGCCGGCTCAGTGGGGCGATCGGATGGAAGGGAGGTGGGAGGCAGAGAGAGGGTGTGCAGAAACAGGCACGGGTTTGGGCTGGCAGCAGCGTTTGAACGTACGGAGGCACCCACAGGGTTGTAGCTTGGGTTAACAAGCCCAGCTCCTGTTCTCTGTGGGGCTGGTGGGGAGGTGTCTGTGGGCTGGTGTGGAGCCGGGAAGAGTCACAACTGCTTTACCGTGGGGTAACAGTAACTGGGATGAAAGGGGCTGTGCAAGGATGAGCTGAGCCCAGGGAGAAGCAAGAGAGGGAACAGAACAAGGAAAGAGAAGAGGAAACTTGTCAGATAACACAAGAAACAGTGTTTGCGTGTGTGTGTGCATGCACATGTGTGTGTTAAGCACAGCTCTGCTATCCAGTCTCCGTTCTGTCTGCACAAAAAGGGAAGATCTTTGCTGTCCCACTGGGAAGGAAAGAGGAGACATTTACAAAGAAGGACCTGCAGGAATGTCAAGGGAGGTTCATTCACTCTTTTTGCAGATCTTTCAGCACCCTTGTAGGAGGAACCTTTTGCAGCAGAGGTCTTGTCTCATCCCTGCCTCATTCCCTCTGCCTCTGTGCCTGCCAGGCAGAGCTGATCCCTTGCTGGCTCTTTCCTGGGTCTGCTCACAAGCCTCCCCAGACGTGGCCAGATCAGGAAGCCAGGCCTCTCCCAGCTTTGGCAGCCCAAGGCTGGCCTTTCCCCAGCAATTCAACCATTCCTCCTCTCCCAACCGGAACGTGCCTCGACACCTTTGCCTTGAACCGAATTGCATTCGAGAGCCTGGGTTTGCCCACACATGTTAAAGGTACGGCTGGAGGCAAAAGGAGGGAAAGCCAGGCACAGCCCCAGCACAGAGGAGGAGGGGAGCCATCGGCAGAGCCCGGAGCTTGGCGCCTGCACTCGGCGATGACTGCGGAAGGGGGGCTGGCTGCTGGTGCAGCTGGAGCAGCAACGCGTACCCCAGCTTCCCAGCACGGCTCCTTTCCAGAAGAGTTTCCTCCTCAGCTAGCATTTGGCTTTTCAAGTCAGGATTGAGCATCCCTGGGGAGATGAACCATCTGGAGGAGGGGGGCTTGATCTGCCAGGGGTTCGTGCTACGGCACTGCAGCTGCCCGGTGGTGACGGGGCTCTGGAGGCAGGGGTGGAGGGAGCAGGAGAAGGGATGGGCACAACGGCGTGGGAGCGCCGGGCTGAGCCCAGCAGCGCGGGGGGCTGCGGAGGCCGCTTGGCGCTCGCCAGCGTGCTCCTTCCCAGAGGGCTTGCCCGTGTGGGCAGCAGCGCGAGCGGGGTTTGCAGGTGTGAGCTGTATGCGGAACACATTCACCCTTGCCAGTTTTTAGGTAGAGGCAGCCAAGGAGAGGAGTATGGTCTTCTCCTCCTCTTCCTTTTGGCTCTTTGGATATGGAGGGGGAATATTATTTTCCTGCTCCTTTCAGTGTGCCAGGATCTCCCGGGGAAGTGAGGTTCCATGGCCGGGGCTTGAAATTTGCCAGCACTGGCTTGAGAAAAATCTGTATGTGCAGGCCCTGTGTTATGGTTAACATGCAAGGGATATGGGCATCTGCCTCTGAGGAGGAGCGAACCAGAGCCCTCCAGATTTCCCCGCTGATTATTACAGCATGTTTCTTCCTGCCACAGGTAGTTCATCAGATGCCAGCTGCCAGGCTAAGGAGAAGGATGCAAACAAGACATGTTAAGTAAAATACTCCAGCATCCAACCTGGATGAGCAAAGGGAAAGGAAATTATTTCTGTGGAACAGGATAAAGGCTCACCAAATAGACTACACGTGGGCAGTGCTCAGAATAGGGAACAGCTCTTTGAAGGGCATGAAAATCTGTACCAGAGCTAAAACCTGGAGCTGAGTCCCAAGTGATGGGGTATCATTGGTTGGTAGATAAGGAAGGATTTCATAGGGGCACCGTGACCAAGAGGAAACAACAGGAATCCTGCAGGATGCATCCTGCCTCTCAAGCCCAAGCAGACAGGGCTTGACCGCAGATTAGTGCAGAAGAGCAGCAGGACGGGGTAAGACCAAAGGTCTGCCCTGACTCATCTCTGCAACCAACAGCAGCTGCTTCAGGAAGAGGGAACGTGGCAAACATGGTGATATCTGCCCCAGACAGTAACCCAGCTTCTAGCCAGCGTCCAGCTCAGACACTCCAGGGCTGAAGCAGCTCTTCTGGGCACATGAGTGCTGGGGAAGAAAGAGCCTTCGTTTTCCAGGAGACCCCTCATTTCACGGGAGGGAATGCACCATGTGGCTGGCCGGCACTAGATGTTCATTCTTGGAGTCCTGTGTTGTTTTTACACTCTTCCTGGCTGTGAAACGTTCTGCGAGTGGCCGGTACAGCCCCAGCCATCGAGGATCATCCCACCGGGCATGGCTGTGGTGCCGTGGCTGCCCGGGGCGGGCTGCAGACAGCCGCCACCGCGCTGCGGTCAGGCTTGGCGTTGTGCAGGGGGAATTTCAGCCCTGTAGCTGACAGCAGCAAAGCCTCCAGAACCGAGGCAGTAAAGGTGATCAGTGAGGTGCTTGGACAAGAAATAACAAGAGACTTGTATAGTTGCTTGGGTCTAACTGAAGCGGTGATCAAAAGGAATATGAAATTAAGAAAAATGTAGGGAATGCATGTAAAAATGTGTCCTGGGGCGAGCACAATACCGAGGCTGACAGAAAGTGAGCTTACTTGGGAAATGGCCATGGTTTACGTGGTAGGCCATGAAACAGGAAATAATGTAACTTCTCCATGACCACTGCAGAAACTAGATAGTCCCTGACACAAATGATTACCTACCATGCAGTCACCTTGGCACCAGAGCATCTGGGAGGCAGACCTAGCCCAGCTCCTTAGACTTCAGCATCACTGTGCAGTGAAGTGCTTGTCCGTGTGTGTGTGTGTGTCCTCGCTCTGTCTGTCTGAAGGCTACCTGGAAGAGTGTGATGTGTCTGTGGTTTTATGCCCCATCAAATCAAGTTAAAGCTAGCCAAGTAGGTAAAAAAATTAGAAGGAATGGTACTGAGACAGGCAGTCGGTCTGCAAAACACAAAGCCTGGGATCATATGAGCCATGTGTCCTTTAGACTAAAAAGCAGTCCCTGGTCCAAAAAGGCTGGGAGGGCTCGGGCACCCCGCGATGGGGTGGGATGGCCATGCGTGGCAGGGACAGAGCCCCGAAAGGGACCAGGGCTGTGCTTTGTGGGGCCCCATCTCGCCCCGCTGCGAAGGGCAAAGGCCTGGGCTGGAGATGTGCCCGCAGCCCCCGGCAACCCCCCGTTGCCCCGG
>KL256989.1:3183-28459 GCA_000699545.1 Podiceps cristatus
GGCTTTAACTCCACCATGTGGCCTCACACTGACACGTACATACCATCAGCAGATTAAACTCAGAACCACGGCACAAGCTTCCCTCGTTTAAGCCAATTGAAACAAAATAATTCACTGCAATGACTATTTTACAGTTTGTATGTGAACCAGAACTACAGGGGATGATGAATATTTTCTTAATAGCAAAGATAGCAAAATTTTGGGCTGAAGATAAGGGAATAGTAGACTAAAATTTCTGCTTTTGTTCCAATCTTTGTAGAAAAAATTGTGCTGTGATACAATCATTTTGCCATTTTTTGATCAGGTCTTCCCTTCCTAATTTCTTGACCTTCAGGTTACATTATAGCTTTTTTCCCTCCAGGTTTCAGTTTGATATTTCAGAATAATGTCCTAGTCCCCCATGTAAAATTACCCAGCAGTTCAAATATGACCACCAGGAAACCAACCGGACCAATCTTGCCCTAATCAACAGCTTCTTCTAGCTTCATTGGGAGATGGAGGTTAAAGCTTACAGATAACAGAGCAATAGGTGATGAAATGGGAAAGCACATGGGGTGAGATAGTGGGGGGTACAATCGCAAGGAGAAAGCAGGATGATTGGGGCCCATTCATATGCCTGTATACAAATGCACACGGCGCAGGGAACAAACATCTGTATGGGGCTGCAGAGCAGTGACAGAAGCGGAAATTCAGAGATACAGTGTGAGAGCACAAAACTGGAGTGCTGTGATGGATGGGTAGAGGCTCCTCAGGAGGACCAGTCAGGAAAGATGAGTGAGGCAGGTATACTCTGTGCACAAGAGTGGCTCAAATGCTGAACTCTACAATGGGATGGGTGATATGACTGTCAATAGTCAATGAGTAAAGATTGTCTGGTCCAGGAAGTCAACAAACAAAACACTTTGGTGGGCATCTGCTACAGATCACCAAATCAAGAAAAAACAATGGGCAAGGTCAGTTTTGTTTTTTTGGTTTTTTTGTTGTTTGGTGGTTTTTTTTTTTTTAATAGAAGTATTCTAACTGCAAGCCTTAGTGCTCATGGGAGCATATAACCACACTATTTTGTTGGGTACAAGCACTCGTGGATACTTCTGGTGTGCACTGGGGACAGTTTTTCAACATAGGTGCAGAACAGGCTAATAAAAGGAGGCAGTTTGCAGATAAAAAAAACTGGTCAAGGATGTAATAATCAGTGGCAATATTGGCTGCAATGACATCCATGAGATGGTGGAGTAGTCCAGGTGGAGAATCCCGAGGGTAGCAAGGAAGACAAGTGTTAGAATAAACACCTTGGAGTTCAGGCAAGCAAACTTTTGCTTGTTCAGTGGACAGATAGGCAGGATCTTGTCAGTGACAATCCCAAAGTAACAGAAATCACAGGAGAGTTGGTTGATGCTCAAGGACAATCTCCTCAAAGTATGAAAAAAAAAATCATCTCAATATGCAGGAAGTCAAGCAGTCAAGGCAGGAGATGAGGTTGCTTCAGCTGGAAACTCCTGACTGAGCTCAAACACAAAAGAAGTGCATGGGCTGCAGAAGCAGGGGTAGGTAGCCAAGATGAATGCAGTGACATTGCCTCAGCATGCAGGGATGGAGTTAAAGCCAAAGCTCAGCTGGAATTGAAAATGACACAGAATGTGAAGGACACTAAGAAGGACTTTGATAGCTATGTCAGCAACAAAAGGAAGACCAAGGGAAAATTTTATCGCTGCTGAATGGAGTGGAGGGAATGGTACTGAAGTAGTGTGCTGGTTTTGGCTGCGATAGAGATAGTTGCTAGTATGGGGCTATGGTTTGTATTTGGGCTGGAAACAGTGTTGATAACTCAGGGATGTTTCAGTCACTGCTGAGCAGGGCTTACACAGAGTCACGGCCTTTTCTGCCTCTCAGCACACCCCACCAGCGAGGAGGTTGGGGGGCACAAGGAGTTGGGAGGGGACACAGCTGGGACAGCTGACCCCAACTGACCCCCTCCATACCATATGACATCAGGCTCAGCATAGAAAGCTGGAGGAAGAAGAAGGAAGGGGTGGGGAGGGGCGGGTGGAGGGAACTTGCAGACTTATGGTGTTTTGTCTTCCCAAGTGACTGCTACATGCAATGGACCCCAGCTTTCCTGGAGATGGCTGAACACATGCCTGGTGATGGGAAGAAGTGAATGAATCCCTTGTTTTGCATTGCTTATGTGCACGGCATTGCTTTCCCTATTAATCTGTCTTTATCTCAGCTCACAAGTTTTCTCCCTTTTACCCTTCCAATTCTCTCCCCCGTCCCACCAGGGGGAAGTGAGCGATCAGCTATGTGGTTGCTGGCTGGACTTAAAACACAACAAGGAGATAGAAAAGGCTGACATAGCAAAAATTTCCTCTGCCACAGTCTTTTCTGGCAAGGTCTGTTCTTCTACAGAGCTCCATCTAAGTACCAGCAGGATTTCTTCAACACCCCTCCCAAGCTAGTCAGTAAGTCCCTAAGGTATGCCCGCTTGTCCTAGCAAAGCAGATTCATTCCATTATGGACAATGCCTCCTCAAAACTTTTAAGAAGTCCATGAGTGATCTGTAGATACTTCTCTCTCAAATGAAATGTTAACTGTGTCTGCAGTCATATAGCAAAAGGCTCTGAAACACTAAACGAAGAAAACTAAACAAGGAAGAACATCCTTGTTCTGCAGTTTGCTTTGTTAATGTGCATTGAATTTATGCAATACTACCTTGAAGTTTTTATGAAAGTAAAAGGCCTGGGTCCATATAAAGACTTGTATATCAAATTAAGGTTCTATATTCAGCTTCTTTTTTTGGGTGGGGAGGGGTGGTGGTTTTTAGGGCAAAACTCCAATCCTAACTTCAAAAGCCAGCACAAGAAGAGTTATTGCTATAGGCCTCAATAAACTGTTTTAGCAGCAAGCACAACCCTGTCTCTCCCTTTGTGTATGCAGGAAGACTTAGTCATAATGATGAAAACCCAACTGACTTGAGTTTCTTAAAGTCAAGCATGTACTGCTTATTTGAGCTTTAACATCATCAATACTGTATTTCCCTTTGTGAAGATTTAGCCATTCTAAAACAAAACGATTTTGACCTTATGATATCTCAGTAAAAGAGATTTTGTTTTCACATTTTAAAAATATCAACAATACTTTGTTTCTTAATTATGTGGGAATATATATTCATTCTAGTCCTTTTTTCCCTTCCGTTTGTGCCATATTTGTACTACGAACATGTATCTAATCATACGGTGTATATGCCTCAAACCAGAAATTATAAATTTCAAAAAGATTATTTTTAGGAATATCCTAATCCTCTGAGAATAGAAAAAGGGAAGGTTATAACTAGTAAGTTCTTCTTTTCACTTTGCTCAAATATTTACTTTTTAAGAAAATAGTATATGCAGTTACAAATAAGAGTATCAAACATTATTCGAGTTTTTTTCCTTTTCCTTTCTTGCAGCACATTTAATTTTCTTGGTTTCTCCTGGGGTTGTAGTCTTAACATGGGCAGCTAGAGGAACTATTAAAACCGAGTTATACCAAGATCAACTGAACACAACAGTGAAAAGAAAAGTGAAAGTAAATAAGGAATTTAACCATGGACACTGACAAGGAGAACAACATTTTGGTTCCTTATTTTAACTGTTCACAGAAAAGACATTGTCTCTGCTTCCAGCCAAGACCGCATGGTATCAGAGATCCCAAACTGTAAGAATATTTTCCCTTTGCTTTAGTTTTAATTTAGCCACTTATAATAAAATTATCTCAACATTTGTGTCTTGGGATGTTTTCCGGACTGCTGCTCCGAGCTCTTTTTTGCCTGGTTAATTAGAGCTTAGTCCAGAGCAGGGGGAAGGAGAGGAGGAGACCGGCATTGCCCTCCAGGACAACTAGAAGCACCAGCTGTCACACAAGCTGCTGTTTCTTGGCTCTCCGATTGCTCACTCAGAAGGAGAGCGCTTTGTTTCCTCTGCTGCTCTCCTCAACAGGGCAGTGAGATCAATTAGGTTTTTTCCCTACCATGACAAACCTTCAGCCTGTGCTGCCACCTGTTCCAGGCCTTCAACACTTACCCTACTCACAGCACATCAGACACATTTTGCTGTCACCTCATGTGGGGCTGAGGGCCTGGATTCTGGGCAATTCTTCACAGAAAAGCAAGGCTTGCTCTGGAAACACCGGATGAGTTGCTTCTGCATTTCAAGTCAAGTTCCTTGAAACCAGCTTAATGTCCCATTTCAAGTTACTTCCAAACCAGCACTGTTATGTGTTCAGGAGCCTAAGGCTGTGTGGGTTGGGCGCCATCACCATGGCCAATAGTGAAGCTTAAGCAGAGGGCAGCTTGCAGAGATTTTGGCAAATTTAATCGTTTGAGGAACTTGGTCAATAACAGAAAATAGGATCCTATGAAGCAGTTTTTGGAAAGCAGTGCACCGGCATGTTTAAATTAACACCTCAGGCCAGTTCATCAGTGCATTCCCATTTGAGCATAGCACACCACAAATCAAATATTTTATTTCAATGTTCTCCATTAAAAATAGGAACACTGTCTTTCAGTGTCAACATTTTCCCTAAAGAAGATTTTGAATGTGTTTCAATCACGTTTTCCATTAGAAAACTGTTGTGCTAGAGAATTCACTGGCTAGAAAACCATGACAAAGGGACAAAGCCACCTACTAAGTTGTTTTGACTCTTTATATGCTGCAGTGGTTATTCATACCACCATTTCTACTTTGTACAGGATGTTGCATGTTATTTTATGCAGCTGGTTTTCTTGAGAGCTTGAAGGAAACCCCTCCTGGCTCAAGTCTTGCCTGACTTAAAAGATACATGCTGGCAAAATGGCCAAGCCTTGTGTATTGAGGCTATAACATACTCTTTTCTACTTTTTTATTCTTTCTTTTTCTTACTCTTTACCCCTTCTCATCCACTGACACACACTGCCAGAGTACAACTCAAACATGTCATGCAGAGGACTTTGAAGAACCTTTTCCCCTCACAGCAGTTAAAGATATGGGCTAAGTACAATATAAAGGATTTATGTCTTTTACACCCACAGACTGAGAAACAAACAAAATTGCAAAGATTTTTTCTTAGCAAAATTTTAGAGAAGTAGTGGCCATCTTTCCTAACCCAGGACACTAAAATTCTCCTGCAGCAAAGAGCTTTAGGACACAAACTGTGCATCACAGAGAGCCCAGCTGGCGTGAGCTCAGTGAGGAGGCTATAGCAAGAGCAGCCTTGCCAGTCTGTGGTGCCATGAGTCTGGGCTGGCAGTGCCACCGAATCCTAGCCCCATCTTGTGGTCCTGGCTTCCCTGGAGCCTCTTGTTACCCAAGAGCTCCCAAAGCAACATGACTCCACAGCTGTTCCCCGGCAGTGCCAGCATAGGGGACACACTTGAACTTTCACAAGTGTGCTGGCAGCTCAAGGGGAAGAGGTTAGTCATCTCTGTCTTAAGGGAATGGGCTAGGATACAAAAGACAGCTTTCCAATCTCCTGTCCTTATTGTCCAGCTTGTAGGGGTATTCCTGTGGCTTCTTACTATCAGAGAGGCATGGGGTTTTTTCTCCTTCCTGAGGGTAACAAAATTGGATTTAGATGACTACTATCTGCAAGACTAGATATTGTTACCTGGAGTGATTAAGTGCAACATGTAGCCTGTTCAAAACAGACCAAAGTATGTGAGCAGTGTTTTCCCACTATCTGTTGGTTAGCATTTTTCAGTGTTGGTCACCGGATATACTGAAGTTTCCATAGGGTATTGATTATTCTTTAACACTAGTCAGTTATTAAGGTGTTGGGCAAGGTAAATATTTTTCCTTTCCAATATCATATAACAGTTAATACAAAACTTAGTGTTTCTATTGTAAGGGCCTTTATTTTTGAGGTAAAAACCCCACTGATCTATGGGGCCCATAAGATAACAACTTAGAAGCCAATGTGCAATACATTAATACAGGGAGAGACAAAAGCAGAAAACCATTTTGTCATCACCTTTTTTGGTTTCTTGGATCAAAAGCTAACATAAAACCAAGATATGATGGGTCCAATCCTAGTCTTCCACAGACTTCTAAAGAGCAGGACTAGTGCCTCATATGACGATTATAATGCACTCTGGTTTACAGAACCCCAAAATGTCTAAACAGCACCTCAAACTGGTTGTCAAACTCACAGCTTTCTCCTTGCAGCAGTTGCTTCAGTGGGTTGATAACAACAGAACCTGGTGCAGAATCAGTATGGAAAAGAGTTTACATGCTGAAAGTTAATTCCTTTAATTCAGAGGTATGAATTCTACTCTCCAATCAATTTACTGCTCCTATTCAGTGCAGGAGGAGCCCCATTTGGTCAGTCAAGGGCAGCATTTCAATCAGTAGAAGACAGCTGAAGAATTGTTTGCATTTGGTTTTCCACAGAAATGAAACTGCCATCCTCATATGGCTCACAACAGGGCTAACTGCAGCCACTGGCTGATTCCCAGGGACTGGGGAATACAGTCTATGGTGGAATACATTATTAAGTTCTTGGTTTCTTCCCCTTAAAAAAGGACTGCAGAGTCTAATCCCCAATTTCTTATCTGAACCTTGCGTGCTTCTCTCAACTCTAAGAGAAAGAGACTAGGGTTCAGGAATATCATGAAGAACTTTTAAGTTTTCTCCAGATATAAGTGATTTTCTTTTTATAGGACAGAGTAAATAAAGAGAAATTTGTACAGAAAAACACTGTCTGCACTTTCTTATTGCATTAGTTGCAATTTAGCAAAGATTATTGCAAATCTGATCATGAATGCTAAGGAAATATTAATGGCTTATTTGATTCAGATTTCCTATCTGAGAAAAAGGAGAAATTTTTCTTCCCTCCTGCTTTGCAATGGGAAGACCATGTGGTAGCAATGGTCTGGAAAAACACTATTCCACTCCTCGCTAGGAGCAAAGAAGGGTAAAAACCTGGTACAGAAGAGCTGGTCTAGGTTTGTGATGTTCAGCAACACATGGAGAACACATAAGATCCAAGACTGACCTGAGGTTGCTCTCCCTAAGGTAACAAAAAAGAGCAGTAAGAGTGCAGCTGCTGTTGTTGAGAATTCATTACTGTGGTTAGCACCAATTAGCTGTTTTTCTGACAGCCCAAAAAGATCCCATCTCATCTTAGCAGCCCTTTCCTCCAAGATTCACAAACTGACATGATTTACCATGAAAGATTCCTGATGGTGACAAGCTTGAACCAATTGCCTCATAAGCCAACAAGGCTAAAGGGAAAGATCCTGTAGCTGTAAAGACAGCTAATGTTATTGAAGAAAATGGAGATGACTTTTCAAATAACAAAATGAAATGAATTGAAAGAAGTGCTTGCAAGAAGGCTAGTTTTATCACTTTTTATTAGATTTTCCCAAGGAAAGGCAGAGTAATACTTTAAATTTTTTTGCTAATCCTTTCATATCAGGACGGGAGGTGGGGAGACAGCTTTTGTTTCCAGTGCTCTTACTCAAGCACTGTGCATGAACACCACCTCCTCCACACTGCTTCTAGACAAGGACTGCAGGTAGGCAAATAAGTGTTCTATTTGCAAAACAACTGAACAAAATATAAGTGCTACCAACCAGGTCTAAGCAGGGAAAAATAGGTTAGAGTAGAAAAAAAACCCAGAGCAACCTGGCTAATGATTTTAACCATGCTGTTAATGGAATGGTAATGCAAGCTTGTTTGTTGTTCGTGACAAAAAAGAATAACTTAACAGGGAATTGCTCTTCCATTATAACTTTGAAAAAACAGCTAAGTAGAAATATATTTCCCAGCAGAGCTGTATCAAACATTTATGCTTTTACAGCTTTGCTCATGTCAAACAATACAGAACAACATTCCCAAGTTCCGCTTGATGGAGAAAAGCATGCTGTACAGACTGGCCTCAACACAAAAAATTAATGATATCATTGTAATTAATAAAACATTCAATTAAAGTAAAATAGGAAATGGCTGCAGTTTAATATAACCATGCTAATATCTCTGCATTTATTCAATTCCTTTGCTATGGGACTCTATGAGAATTTTAATAATGCAGACCATGCTAATCAAACAGATAAGTGTAGAAAAATTACACATCTCTATAAGCAGTCTTTCCCATTCTAAGAAGACTTTCTGTCTGTAGTAGAGACAGGTCTGCAGATTAAAAATCTATTAAAACCACTCTTTTTAGAGTGTCTAATTCCCATTTGAATGAATGTTAGTGTTTATCACAACAGAAGAATTTTAATGATACAGTTTAACTGGGATGCTAAAATATTTCAGTGCAGTAAGGCATACTTAAGAGACTTCATAAATAAAAGTACATATTTTTCTCTTTTACCCTCAAAACGATTGACAATACCACTTGGAGATTTGGGAAGCTATCTGGCTTGTGAAAAGCTAGAATTTCCCTCCAATGTGTTCATGAAAAGAGTATTTCTTTGTAACAGGGTAATCTTCTTGAGTTTCTGCAAAAGCTACTTTTCTGTTTCTTCCAGGTATTAAGTCACTAATGCAATTTCAATGTTCATCATGTTGCAGATGAGCCCAGCAATAGATGTCTGATCATTTCTGGTGCCTAACAGACAGACTGTATCATGGCATTGGGAACCATGTCAAGCAAACTCATCAGAAGGAAGAAGTCAGGTCTAGGACAGGGCGAGGCAGCAGCAAGCCCCAGGGCACCAGCTGGGGTGAACACACCTTGAGCAGCCAAGACAAGGGAGAGCCCCCCAGCAGTCTCGCTGGCCAGCAAGTTAGGTTTATCTCACCCTCAGCTCTTCAGGAAGCCAAGGGAGTAACTGCAGCCCAGATTACTGGCTGTAAATCTTAATTGCCACAGGCAGCTGACAAGCACTAGTTCAAAGGAGAAGCTCCAACCTCTGTCTACTACTATGCATATCCTTTTGGCACGCTGAGGCCTGGCTAGAGCACTCCTTCTTTACCCTGTCCCTGCACGTGCAAATACTGGTGAATGTTACATTTTTCCACAAAGAAATAAGACTTGGAAGCATGGATTCCAATTTGCTCTTCTGTATGCTTGAAGCCAAGAGGAGAACATAAGCAGGAAGCTGCATACGGGAAGAATAACACTGTCATGGCCAGATAAAATGGGCCAGACTAGTTCTTGCCTGTAGAGGAACAAATGAAAGGGGTCCAGAGCCTCTTCTTGGGCTTCTTCAATGTTTCTGATACAGCCAAGAATCTGAGCCAGAGTTTAAGATACAGTGATTTGCAATTATGTTTAGCTAATAAAGCTTTGTGCTTTTTTTTTTCAACTATTACACAGAAGGATGTGCCAATGATATATCTTGTAAGTAGGAGTACGAAGCACTGCCAAATCCCTAGAAGTGCTGCACACAGAACATTGCATATAAAGACCTCACTTGGCTACAGTTGTACTTAAATCATCACAAAAAGGAAAATAGGTGATCAGAAGGCTTCATCCTTAAACTCTGCTGAAGAAAATGGAGTCAACAGTATGACTGACAGCAATTAGCTTGTCTTTAGATCAATAAGCACTCTTGGTACTTATCTGATCACCAATGTTTTGTGAAGCAAACCAAATTCAGGCACAAAGATCCAATATCCAGAGAGCAAATCGAGTTCCCACTAGACCAGTGGAGTTTGCTACCAAATTTAGTGGAAGCAGGAAGAAATTTGCCAGGTCCCATGGTTACAATCTTTGCCTTTTTTTTTCTCTGCAGCCAAAACTAGCTTAAAAATGTATTATCCTGCCTTGGATTGTATTTTTCCCCTGCAGTTTTCCAATAATTTAGTATCGGCAATACTAGTATATTTTTCCTGACAAAATCCTATTTGGTTTCCATTAGAGAATAGTTTGTGACCATTGAGAGTGGTATTTTGGCAGGTTTACCTACCATAGACACATTTAATGTGCTCTAACCTCTACCCTAACTCCAGAATGTGTTATCACAACAAAGATAAATCACTAACGATATTTGCTTAAATTACACTTTAGCTTGAAGGCTAAAAACCATTTTAAAAAATGGAATAATACTGACAGCTTTCTAAAGAGTTTTGCATCTGATTGACTTTAAAAAAAAAAAAAAAAAAAAAAAAGTGTAAAACAAGGTTGTACCATGTAGAGAGCTAGGAATGAAAAGCTTTAAACCTCAGACTTTCTACTAAAAAACCCAAACATTTGCAGCCAACATGATCTATCATGTCTGCACAAGTGCAGGAATTACTTTAATGTGTCTAACAGAAGGGTAATTTAAGGGGAATTGGTTTTGAGTACTCCTCCTCCATTAGAACACAGCATGAAGTTTAACTTTTATCCAATGCCTGATTTGTTTTAATGCTGAATGATTCGTGATGGAGTATAATTTCACGTCAGGAAAGCAGGATTCTTTTTTATTACTATGACTAGATAACTTAGCCAAAAGATAGTTTGAGTGGGTTTGGTTTTGGTTTTTTTTTTCCCTGCTGTCCTAAATGAAAATCTGATATCACTAACCTGAATCTAGGAAGTACTTAATTTTAAATACCGAGAATTAATGCATAATTTTTAAGCTAGTTATCTTTGTGCATTACAATGTGCCCATGAAGTATTTTCTTTCTTTGAGATTATGGATATTCAAAGCTGCCTTTGCAAGTTTGGTCAGAAAACAGGCTGTTTTCTGTATTTTTACAAATTAAAATAAATCTGTAGTTTACCCCTGGTTTCACAGTTTTCCCAGGGTCTAATAATGCTGACCAAGAAGCATCTGTATAGGAAAAAAAGGTGTTTTCTCATTTGGTAGCTCTCATATCTTAGATCCTTGGCTTTAGAGTCATGTGAACCACATGCTGCATACTGATTTGGAAGAAACTGTTTTCCATGGGCTTGTTTTCCTATTTAATTGTAGTAGTTACTCAAGTAGCAAATGTGACTTAGCACAACAGGCATCAGACAACTGCTTTCCAGTTGTAGCATTCATATTTTTAGGATATATTCAGCAGTAGGAATAAATTGTAGCAAGTAGTTTTAGGTTAGCTTTCATTATTTAAATAACCTCATCTTGTGGTGGATGCACAAATACCTTTTTGATAACCTCTAGGTCGAGGTTAATTATGCAAGACAGTAAACTGTAAAAATGTTATAGTAAAATGCTACTTAACACTTGGAAAAAACACCTAAGCATGTCAATCTTTCCAGTCCAAGGGACTAGATATGACAGAGCAAGATTCACCTTGTGTACATTATCTGTCTAAATGAAATCACATAGGCTTCTTAAAATGGAGAGGGATAAGTACCCTCAGAAGGTGATTCTTTCTATTTACATTTTAAGAAGGAACCTAGACTTTAGGGAGCTAAAACTGGATCAGAGTCATCTCATTAACAAGTAGATAAACAGGACTGGAATTATTTGGTCATAACTTCAACGTACCTAAAAATTCACTCTCTATCTGTAAAAATACCTGTTCACACAATTGGTGAACAGGTGAACAGAATATCCCTGGTAAATTGATGATACGTTTTTCTCATTAGCATCTAGAATATTGCAGAAACTCCTTTTCTTCCCTAAGCAGAACAAATAAGTCTATAAACATTTTATTTTGGCTGCAGACAGGTTGGTGTTCTGAAGCACATGAAGTGTGAGGCAGAACCATTTCTGCTTCCAGTAACTTTTGTTGTCATACAGGCCTTTTTTGAAAATATAGGCAAAACCTGGGGACTGGGACTTGGAGAGGGAAGTATGGGGGGGAAGCTGAACCCAACAGGAAACAGTCACTAGATTTAGATCAAGACATGGCCAGGAGGCCAAATTTCCTAACTACCCACTGTTCAGCCAGCAGAAGCCACTGGAAGCCACCAGCTGCAAGGCAACTTTTCCCACAAACACGAAGTGCAACCTACTAACCAAAATGAGCCCAAAGACTTGCCCTCCTGTTGCCCAAGATACTGCTGCCCACCCACCACCACATGCTTCATTTGCCCTTGTGGACAACCTCTGCAGATGAAGATGAAACTATGAATCTATAAATCTATGAATCTAAGATGATCCTGGCATCTTTCCAAGGAAAATCCTACCGATGCCTGTAAAAGTTCCCGAGGCTCCTCAAACTGCTCCCAGGATCAACCAGCTCAGTAAAAAGCCACATGAAGAGATTCATTTACAGGCAGAGTTCTTTCATTTCTCATTGCTAACTGAGGAGTAGTTAATATGTAACTGTTGCTGGAAGTGAAAGAGGAAAACTCTTGGGCAATATTTTCTCTCCACACCTTGAGTAAACAGGTCAACCTCCAAGACTGTTTAAATATATTGGTAAAGCAAAATAACATCATTATTTGCTTACTCGCAATACAACCGACATTTTAATCTATCATTCTGCAATTCTTGCAGGATGCACGCCATCTATGTTCTGGTTCAAAACCATCACCAGATAGTTATTTTACATATACACAGGGGTTTTTTTGCTGGAGATGGAAGCTATTTGTTCACCTGCTAAGAAATGAAGAAAAATAACAGAGGGTTATTTCCTTCTGCAAAATATTGACAAACATTTTTAATCAAATTTTTTTGCCAGCAAATAAATCTTCTCCAACTTCATCTAGTATAAATTTTAGTATAAAACCCACTACTGATATTTGCTGCTAATCCTGTTTACGGTGCTTCTGTGCCTGCACCTGTTAACCTAAAGATGAACAAACCGCATCCAGCTCCTTAAAAATTGCAAGTTTATTTCTGTTCTAAACTGATTCCATTTCTATACAGAAATGGTGTTTAGAGGAATTGCATAGCAAAAGCACAGAACTACATGGTCTTCACTATGGTTAGGTCAATTGCTATAGGCTGGAAGTTCTTTCAGAGGACATTGCTGGGGACAGAGACCATTGCTTCATGCTTGTCTTGAAGTCACCTGTTGTCTTGCTGGGACTGCTGCTTGCCAGATGCCAGTTAGAATAGTGTGTGTGAACTCTGGCAAGGGGAATTTGGGAACTGAACTAGTAGAAAAAGAGATGCTTAAGGACTATTTCTAGAGGCTATTTTTATACTAATAAAGAAATGACACTAATGCCTATCCATCCTCTGGCCTTGAAATTAAGTGGCATGGGATAGCCTTTGATGACACATCTCTGTAAGTCCAAATCATTCATATTTTCCTATTGGAAATGTGGACTGTATTAATGCACTTGAACTGAGGTTCAAGGTTCAATGGCTGGATGACTGCTGATTGGCCTAGATCAGAACTGTAGTTAAGAATGTGCAAATAATTAATTGTATAGGCAAATGTGTTACTAGCTTGTCCTTTGGCTTGCTGGTTCACCAGTATTAATGTAGCCCAGGTGAACCGGGCAGAACCATGGCCTGTTGAAACCAAAGGAATCCTGAGAAGTCTGGCAAGCTTGTGTTACCCGTTCAACACATGGCATTTCACATCTAGCAGGGCTTGCAAAGTAAATGAAGTTTCTTTGCTAAAAGTCAAAACCACCATTTAGTTCCAGTATAGTACTTGTCATTCTCCTAGTCTGAAATGTATTTGTCTCCTTGGAAACCAAGTCAGAAATATTCTACCTCACTTTTGATCTAAAGACAGCACAATTACCAGAAATATTACTTTCTTAGAGGAGAACCAAAACACACAACATTACCTGTTGATCAAGGCATCTCCTAAAGTGACACAATTATCATTCCATTTCCTCAACGCCAGCTCCAAAGTTGCAGGTGCACAGAAGTGGACACAAGTCAGCAATCTGCTAGGTACAAACCCCTTAGATTTCGCACAGTGAGGACTCTCTTCACCTAGTGTCTGGTTCCTGGAGCTAGTTAGCCACTGCTGATGGCTTCAGATAGGAGTGTGAGTTTTCTACTAGTGTGTGGTAGAAGAAGGGAAGGGGAATGTCCAAGTCATTGGAGGTCAGAAGTCTACAGTGCTTTACACACTTCTCAAAGACAGATGACTCTGTCCTCATGACCTAGCCTGAAATACCTTCTATATTTGATGAGAAATTCCCTGAGCAAGAAAACTCTTAGGGCAGTTTGCCTAGTGTTTGCTAACACTCATTTGAATGCCAAGTGACTATTCAGTTCAACCATATTTACAACTCTTATGATTTTTAATTTATGAACATGCATACAAACAGGCTTTTTGTTCACACAAACACTTGCTGAAGGGCTATTTTTCATATGAATACCTGCACTTGGAAGGAAATAAGGGTATTCACTCAGAGCAAGAATAATTGCTACTTCTTGGTATTTGCTTATTCTTATTTTCATGTTCTAAAAGTAGCCATCATGCATTTTATAAAACAATGCCTGGAAATTAGATGTCCAGTCACATGCCAAAACCAAAATGTTGGTAGATTCTGGCACCCCTGCTTAGGATGAGTAATATCTCATGAACAGCTCTGTTGACCTCAGTGGAACAATTCAACATAAAGCATTTCTCCACCAGTTAAAGCCACAGAATCTAGCCCAAACCAGAAAAAAAAAAAAAAACCTGTAAACTGAATGCAAAAAAGAAGCCACTTGAGCTCTGTGGTAAATACCTAAGGACATTTTTTTTGCAGAATGTCAGTCTCATTTTGTAAGCAGCCTCTATGCAGCTTTGTACATTCACAGAACATTCGTATGCCATAAATAACATCACAAGCTCTGTTATCCTTCCCTTTTTTTTCCCAAGGGACAACAATCCTTAAAGCACCAATGTCACCTTCTGCTACACTTAAAGTTTATATGAAACTAAAAACATTAAACAAAGGATGCAAGTGAAGAAATGACAGAATTTGAAATGTAATCTTTGAAAAATCTCATTTTATGGTGAAAGAAATCCAGGGTCTGATGCTGAAAATGACTAGAACATCTGCAACCTCTTACTTCAGCATTTATTCCCTACCCAACATCCTCACTGCAAAGACTTCAGTCTCCTTCTTCCTAGGGACAAAATAGCTTACGTATGAAAAGATACTATAAGGAAAAGTCAGTTTTGCACTTTGGGAATATTTTTCACTTTATAATTTGGAGCCAAGTAAAAAAAAATTTAAATGGTTACTGATATTTCTAATCTTATTTTCCTCTTTCTGGATTTAGAGAAGCAGGTTATAACCCACTTTTCTCAGTGTCTGCCTCCATAGCCTGTTCCATAGACTTTAGGTCCTCCTGCAGCCTCACTTTCCAGTCCTCTTCACCGCCGGCTGGTCCTGCTTACCTCTCTAGCAGGCAGAGAGTGACCGCACACAAAAAGCCTACACCTATTGAATCCCGTGTTTTTTTTTTTGTTTGTTTGTTTGTTTGTTTGTTTTTTTTTTTTGGTTGGAAAGGACCTTTAAGATCGAGTCCAACCTATGCCTTACTACAGTTTGAGAATCTGTTCTGTCTTCTCTCCCAGTACAAATTTCCTCTCTAGAGCCTTTTTCAGTACTCAGTGGAGTCATTCCACAAGACACTACCTGCTCTTCCTGAGCATGTCTGTGCTCCCCAGCATCAGCTCTCCTACACCCTGCCTGTGCCTGGGGGGACCCGGGCCTGTCTATGAGGGTAACGTAATAGGATATACGCTGGCAAGATGTGCGTAAGACTGTGAGATAATTTCAACACTGTTAGTCATGAAAGTATGAAGAATTAGAAGCAGTTTGAGTTTTGTTGATGCCTCTAAAAATTGTAAAATATTATCAATTTTTAAAGCTATGCTTTACCACATTCACCACATGACAATTAAGTGGTTGGACATGCCTGTGTTTGATACAGAAGATTAAGTTTAATTACTGCTTTGTGCTATGAAAAACACTTGGGGGGGGGGGGCATGTATGCAAGTATGGTGCTAAAATTCAGCCTTCTAAAAGCATAACTTTAGTCCCCTGCAGTTGCCAGATAACATTTCTGAAGTTGTTGAGATATTAAAAGGGTGGCAGTTTATTATGAAGCCATTTATATTTTGTCAGAATGTTAACAAGATTTGTGTTATCTGCACCATGCAACAGGAAGGCTGCTGCAGAATCTGTAATAACTTCTTACTATGCATGCCAAATTGTTGGTGCAATTGGCAAAGAGAGGAAAGGAATCAGAAGACGATATTAGTAACTGCCTACATGAGTTGAGAGCCAAGTCACCCAACCCTCTTTATACTGTTGCTTGATTAAATTCATACTACATCATCAGCCCATCAAACATTCAAATTATCACAGACTTCAATATTATACTAAATTCTTGGAGTTGAACAGAATATGAGGGATATGCACTGCTGATTCCAAAACATGAAACTGTATTTTTTTTAAGTGTTTAACACACTTTGATCTACATACATTTAACAAATGATTCTCTGCATGACAATATAAATATACGTAAAAGTATATAACATGTGTGTATCTATCTGTCTATACCTACATATGCTCTGGTGTAATCCTGAGAATAATTGTTTCAAGTCATTATTCTCTTGCTTCTTTCTCTCCCATATAGATCCTGAAAGATGTCATTTGCCACCAACTTCCACTGTCTTTAGTCATCATTTGAAGTGTTAAGTGCATCACAGTGAGACCCTTTATAAGGTGCTAATATATCAACAAGGAGGTAATATATTGGTAGACAGCAAAATTGGAACTCTTAAGGCTAAATAGAGCTGACAAGCCATTGCAAAAATTATTTAACTCTTTTTGAAGCAGGGACCTTGTGAAGTTAAAATGCTGACACTGAGCACTGTCACCGGAAAGGCACTTACAGAAATGTTGTGCTTCTTGTACATCTTGTGCTTTCAAAGGACCATCATTTAGGGTTTAAAAAGCCACGCTAAATATGGTTTAGGGTACTCAGCACTTTGCAAAATTTATCTCAAAGAGTGGAAGTTAAAAACTTCTTCTGTTAACTTTCCCAATTTAATGACACAAAACTGGCTGAGCAAGCAACAATGGCAGGTACAGAACAGAACACAGGTACAAGGAAATTTTCCAGACTTAAACATAACAATAATCAGTCAGTTATGCAGGGATTTCTCCTGGACAGGGTTAACTGTCACCCGGAGCTGGCCAGGGGGCTATTCTATACCATAGAATCATAGAATCATAGAATGGTCTGGGTTGGAAGGGACCCCAAGGATCACAGAGTTCCACCCCCCCTGCCACAGGCAGGGACACCAACCTCCAGGCCTGGACCTACACGAGGTTGCCCAGGGCCCCGTCCAACCTGGCCTTGAACACCTCCAGGCATGGGGCATCCACCACCTCTCTGGGCAGCCTGTTCCAGCACCTCACCACCCTCTCTGTAAAAAACTTCCCCCTAATATCTAATTTAAATCTTCCCTCCTTATAGAATCATGTGAGTGCCATGCTCCCTGTATAGCTGGGAGGGTGTGGAGCGGGGCAATCGCTGCTCGGGAGCGGCTGGGGCAGGTGTCGGGCGTGGGCGACCCACGCTGTGACACCCACGAGAAGTGCCCTCTGTCACTGGGGGTGTTGGGGTTTGGCTGGCTGTTCCCTTCCCCTCTGCTGTCCGGTTAAACTGCTGTTGTCCCAGCCCGCGGGTTTTGCTTCTTTTCCTGATTCTCTCCCCTACCCGCCGGGAGGGGGGAGCGCAGCGTGGCACCCGGCCCCTGGCTGGGGCTAAACCATGATGGGATTTCATTTACACACCCCAAGACAAAAACCAAGGTGATTTGATTTGAAGGATGAAATTTACTAATTTAGAGGTAAAAGTACATTTATAAATCTGAAGGCTATACGTGCCTTTCAGACATCTACTCCTGGGCAAAGGAGACAACGCTGAGGTACAGCTAGTCATAGATATTCACTTCCAAACCACCAACTGGTGTGACATCTCCAAAATGAGGGAAAGCAGTGCCATGTACACAGAACTGACCAGATTTAATAGCTTGAAATTGGTTCCAGATAGATTATGTCATTAAGATAAATATGAATGGTAGCCAAGAGAGGCAAAGAGGCAGTATGTCATGGCCACGTGCAGACACGGGCTAGAAGAACCTCTTAGAGTCAGCAACATGGTCTTTTCAGCACCGTTTGTTGTAGGAACAGTGACAATCAATTGATATAACCTGAAGAAGAGCATCCTGACTGCACTGGGACCTTCTCCTATGCTCTTCAGGATGTCACTCATTGCCACCTACTGGTTTGTTTTTAGACAAATCTTCTTGTTCCTAATTTTCAGTTTTACACATAGACTACGAGTTTAGCAAAATCAACTGCTCTAGAACCAACTATTTGATTGCCAACCTGATCACCAGCCCCTTCAGACCTTCAGTGTTCCCAAGTGTCTGATTTTTACACATTCAGCATGCACAGAATTGACCGAGAACCATCATTTCTCTTCCCCGTGTCTGCCATGCCTGATTTCTGCCAGCTTACATTCCCCTTCTGAATTTCCACCAACCACTTCTAAGGAAGCGTTTTAAAATTTTAGAAGTTTGCAACGTACTCACTGGAACAAAACAATCCCTCTGGACACTTGATTTTATCTGGGCTGGGCTGGGCTTCTCAATTTCATGTAAAAGACTTTCAGAACAAACTTTACAATAAGTTTGTTTTAAAACATAGTATTGGCACTCAGTGCACTAAAGATAATGGCAATGTTAGTTAAAAAAAAAAAAAAAAAAAAAAAAAAAAAGTTATTTCCTAAGATTTAAAAACTGTGTCCAGCAACCACACTTTCATATATACCTGTAGAAAGAATTTGCCCACTAAAAAAAGGAAATGTTGCCTCAAAATTTAACTAGAGATAGCAATTAAGTAGCTGTCTATATCACCACCTGATATGATATTGCCACAGTGATTTTTGAAGATTTAGTAGAAGCAATTGAGTTCTATAATTATTGTTGACTTTCTGAATACTCCGACATGATCAAAATCTTGACTTGAATTATTCATTGAACTCCATGAATAGCACAATGTCAAAGCTAAATGAAGATTCTGGTTTTAGACTGTAGCCAAGTCTCTTTTCCAACTCAGATTAGAGCTATAAATTCCTATAGATGAGCATAGCATGCTTGACCCAGAGGTCCTTGTCTCTTTTCAACTTGGATTGATCCAGTTGTATTAGAGTTTCCTAGACATTTTTACATACTATGAAATGTCTGTGAGAGGTTCTTCTTTCCCCAGAAAAAGACTAGAGAAAGTTTCAAAGAAAAATATTCTTCCAACCCATCTTTAAGCTTTCGGACTCAAAAATTTAGTCCCCAAATCATCAAGTTTTTTCTTCTTTTCCTTTGTTTAAACTTAGACAAATTTTTGCAAACATCTGAACTACTTGAGAAAATTTTATTTGAAATTTTAATTTAAAATAACTAAGAATTTTTTAGTAGTTTCACCCTTCTGGTACACTTGTAGAGGTATAATCTAGTTCTTCACACCAGTTAGTTATAGTAGTATAAGGTATATATTAGTATATTGGTAGATCCATTTTTAGATGTGAAGGTAACATGTTCCTAAACCGATGAATTGTAGATGTCACTGGTTATTTGTGTTGGTAGAAAGTCAGACATAACCCCAGCCTAATACTAGCATGCTGTTGAAACTTGATTCTCAGTGAGGGCCAACTCTTTTCAGTATTAAGAGGAAAAAAAATAGTAATTTTTTAAAAAAGGACAAAAACCCTAGAAGGATTGACTTACTGAATAGTTTCCTCCACAGTAACTACAGACTTTGAGTAACATTATCACAGTAACTTGTAAACACTGATCACAGGCTCACAACTTTCTCTAGCATGGGCTGAGCTCACAGTATACCCCAGCCAGGGTGAAAAGTGAAAGTAGTTCCATTAATTTCTAGCTTCTCTCCATTAGCAGAACTGACTTTATTCCTTACCAAACATTACTACATAGAAATACTTCCCCTACCCAGTAGCCTGCTGATCTTTACACGGATCTGTTCCAGATCAGATTGACTTCATCTCAGCAATTTCCCAAAGAACTAGTTTCCAAGTTTAGCAGCTATATATGGAAGTGTTGTCATTTCAAGGTGGCATCTCCAGGCATCTGTTGCTTCAAATGCTGGGTAGAAATACAGCTGTTGAGTATTTACACACTGAAAGGTAAACTGGAAAATAATAACGGAAAAGAAAAATTGAGGAGCAAAGGTGAAAAAAAAAAAAACACGGTACTAGTGGGAGCTGTGGGAGGGTATTAAAGACTATCAACACCTGTGTTCTATCATATAGTTTATAACGACCACCTTCAGCGGAGTAGGTGTGTTGCTGCCCTGGTTAAAGGAGGAGCGAGATTATACCTGTGATTTTACATCAGGAATCCTGGTTTCAAGTGTTTCAAAGTTAGGTCAGATGCTTTTATATGTATATCCATGAATAATACAAAGCTGACCAGGCTCTAAGCAGGTTTTGTGTAGGCCACATTTAAGTCAGAAGCCATGTCAATATGTTATCAGTGGGTTTATTAGCTCTAAGCCCAAGTAGCTAAATTGCTTTTGGAAGAGGAGCTCAGGATGCATGTCTGGCTGCAAAAGTCATGCAGAAACATGAATGAGGAGGTCTTTGTTGTCTTCAGTGAAGTCTTTGGACGAAGTTCGTAAGATAGCTCACTGTGTATTTGGTGAGGTTTGGGGGTTGTTCTTTGTTTTGTTGTTATGTTTGTAGGTTTTGTTTTGTGAATGATGTCATTGTGTAAGAAAACCTGATATAAAACCTAGATTTCTAATTTTTTGGCTGAGTATCCAATACACCAGAAATTTTCCTCTTTAGCTGAAGGAGGCTTCTCCTTGTACTTCACTAGAAAGTAATTTTAAAAACTAATGATTTCAAAAAGAAAGGAAAGAAGCTATGCTGTACTTTAATTCTTCTCTTAGAAATGTGAAAGATACTTACCAGTCTTGAATGAAGTCTCCAGAATAAATAGTACCAAGTAATTATCCTATGTATTTTTCTTTAAATACTACTGGCAGCTTTTCTGTAGCTGAATGTGTTCAATAACATTTAAATTCCTCATTCCATATCCACATATGCACATGATGCTTTCCCACGAAGGCTAAGAAATCCTGATTTGATTAGTGAGAATCCTGTATCATCTCAACTGGCTTTTAATGGTACACTTTTCAAAGACACGTTTCAAGGTCACTATTCAAATCCACAGATTCTTCAGGACTGCTGACAATGGCCTGCAAAGAAAGTATTCCCAGGGATTCAGTTTATATACACTATTTATCACCAGAGGAGGAAAGCTATTGCAAATCCTTGAAGACCCATCTATTCACATGTCTTCCACGTTCATTTATAACATATTCCATGCCTTATCAGGTGCACTTTTGTAAATGATACAGTATTTTGAACACAATACTCTGTACCTCTTGTATGTGGGTTTTATTTTTTTTTTGCTCATTCATTAAAGTGTAAGATGGATGAGAGTAACCCCATAGGCTGTGCTCATATCTACTCTTAGCATTCTCATTTTGACAGATGAATAAGGTGTAAAGGCTGTGAAGTGGAAGGGGCACTCTTTAATAATCCATTAACAAGCAAGGATTATGCTTTCCCCCATCAAGTGAAGTGACAAGTGTATACTTATTTTACTCACTGACAACTGATAGAGCTGACATCAGACATGTTCCCTTCATGCTTATCCTACACCAATAAAGATTGAGTGGACTTGTTATATTAACTAAAAATCACGTTCAATTGCTTTAGGTACCTAAAGTGTATGTAATATTCCTGTTTACCCACATCAACAACCTGACATCTGTGATCATTCTTGATCACTGGAATAGCAGCTTGAATGACATTCACTGCTAAATTCACATTAACAAAATGATATTTTGTTGTCTAAAAACAATATCAAGTAGAAAGTGTTGAGTGTATTGGTGCTAAGTTTCCTCTGTTGTGAAAATCTAGCAAATAGATTGACCCTGTTTTGCAACTTCTCTGTAAATGTGTCATTTAAAAATGTAGGTGGGAAATCTTTGGATGTGTATTGAAATAGAAAACTTTATTTCATCTCAGTTTTGGCACTATTACCCAGGTTATAGCTTGCATATTTTCCAATACCATTTTGACTAAGGGATCAAGTAGAAATACTTACATCATAATCATGCCAGCAGTTCATGAAAACGAGGAAAGGGGTTGGTCAAGGGTCTAGGAAGGCAAAATGATGCCTTATTTCTCCTTAAGTGTAACTGAAGAGTCAAAGTCCATTGCTCAAACCCAAATGAGCAGTCTATGTTTGGAGGTGGAAACAGGTGTTTGACAAATAAGTGGTTCTGGCAAAAAACCTTTGGGAGAAAATGAAGATGAGTCTGGGGGTAAACTTCCTCTATTGCCCTCCCAGGTTTGATGAGGCAACTTTTTTTATGTGCAAAGAGACTTCACAGTTATTTGTTTCCTAATACATAATAAATAGCTAGGACTGAGGAGAAGTACTAGGCTGGGCATTAATAAGGCTCACCACACACAGTGAGTCTTTGCTGGACAAGCAGTCATCGGCCAGATGGGGAAAGGTTGGTCTCCATTGCTCCTTGGGGTGGGCTGACCCTTGAGGTTGCTGAGCTGGCAGCTTCCTATTCTTTGTCTTCTCTCTTAGGATTTGGTACCTTTTCATGTCAACATTTTTCCTCTTGAATCTTTGAACTGCTGCCTATCCCCACCTCAACAATCTTACCTCTGTCTGCAGTTTTACCTTTCTTATCTCACATGGCTCCAGGCTACGTGCTTTCTCTCAGCTCTCTCACAACCTAGCAGCCTACCTAGGAGTATAAACCAAGATTATGCAGCTGTGCTGAATCAGAGTTGGCCTTGGATCATAGGTAGCTCAACCCCAGGAGGGGAGTGACAAGGGCCAGAGAACTACAGGGATTTGTCCCCACTTAATTAGAAATAAGAACTTTTCAATTTGAGGCAAACAGGGCATTGGGAAAAGTTGAAGAAAGAAAAACAGAAATTTCCAGTGGCTCTCAGCACAAGGGCTGGACTTTCAGGTATCTACCTGCTGTTCTCTTATGCTTGGTTTCTGTCCCCATGATAAACCCGATAAGCAGTGAAGTGGGAATGTGAAGAAATCATAAGGAGAAGACCTATCTAGTCCTGAAACCGAGCTCTGATGCATGGAAATAACATTACGTAATGGCACAATAATCACATAGTTCCCATAGCAGGTTTAATTAAACTAGACCAACACATCTTCCACGTAGCCATATATTGGAGTTATGAGGCCAAAAGAAAAGTCACTTTCCAGATCCCCCTTCTCTACCAACCCTAGAATTACCACTGATATACCTCTAGTGTTTGCAAGAGAGATACTGAGTAAAGGATTTGGTCCTGACGCTGTGAAGAGTAGTACTTGCCAGGTGCCCTCAGGTGCAAGTCTATGATCTGCTTCTCCTTCCTTACAGTAGGACCATCACATCACATGTTGTGAGTGACGTTTTCACTCTTTGGTCCTGATCTACAGACCAGTAAGGCAAAGCAACAGTAAGACGCAGTGTGCCCTGTGCATCCTCAGACTGTTGAGACATGAAGTCTTGCTACAGTTGCATTCACAAACAGGAAGGGCCAAAAGCTTATGCTAATTTATCCTCATTGCCAGGAGCCTTTACACAGTGATCAACAGATAAATGCATACTGATATAATAACCCATTCTTATCTTCCCAAAACACATATGGAACTGTGTGTGTGTAGATGTGGTAAAGGGTCACAGCAACAGTACCAGGTCACCCAGAAGTCCTCTGCCTTTGGGGAAATTCGAGAGTCAATGCAATTAGCTTTTGGACCATGGATTATATGGCTGCCACACTGCCACTTTAACATGTTTAACTAGGAGTGGCTGGATTATTTTATACTTTAATGCAGATGAAAGTAGTGTGCTCTCTCTTAAATTACCATCTCCAGCATCATTATTTTAAAAGAGAACTTCTTGTTATTTATGTCTTCCATAGAAGAAACTTAATAATAAATAAGATCTCTTCTGTTTTTTATCTTGTACTAATTGGCTTTTAGTTTGAAAATAATCAAACCCTCTTACTTATCCCCAGTAAAACAGATTTTTAATTATACTTATGTGCAAATGCACACACCCACCACATTATAAATTTGACCTCAGGAACTTAAATTCTTTCATTATTTATGTAAATAGCTTTTCTTTAGGTTCTAGAAAACTAATTCCATTTTTAATTATGCAATATCAATATTTTGTTTTTTCCATATGAATATACTGGAATTTCATCCAGTTATAAAATCTGCAATTTACAATTAACACATGTATTCATTTCCAAAATGAAAGTTGGATGGGTTTGGGGTTTTACACAAGATATACAAGCTGATGTTCTGGACTAAGAAATCAGACTGTACGGCATTAATTATTTAGTTCAATGATTTGCATTTTACTGGTAAAAATAGGTTCTTTTGCTTTTTTCTGTCTTACCAGCTGTAGGTGTTCTATTCAAATCTAGTGCCTCACCTGACTAGTGAATGAAATAAAATTAAAAAGTCAATAGGTATGTTAATGAAACAGAACTCACCTTAATTACCTCATACTTTTATGGAGCTGTGGACAACATTACTATTCTTGCTTTCCATTTTATCAGGGTTGAAAACAGATGTCAGATTTCTTTGTTTCCTCAAAAGTTAGCATTACACCTTAGCATCCAGATATGACCCCAAAGGCAGTGGTTATGCTTCACCTAGAGAATCTGTTGATAGAACTTTGTTTTTTATGTTTTACTACTTTTCTTCTATGTTTGCATTTTTGAAATAACATGCAAAAGATCGCTCCTCTGAAGTCAGGCTAGTGAAGTAAAACATAAATAAGAATGATAACCACAGGATGATGAGAGTGTATACAGTTATGAAGGCAGTATCTTTAAGGCATCCCAGAAAAAGAGTCCTTTTTTTACCTGGAAGCCCTTGTGACTGCTATTCACTCCCAGATGGAAGCAGACACAAAAGACAGCCCTCTGCCTTGGATGCTGAGGCCCAGCCAGAGACTTGGTTGTCTCACTGCCAAAGAAGGTGCCTCTAGTCAAAAGGCAGATTCTTAATATACTGACTCTTTGCTGATTCCTGTCCCTGTTGCTTGTTAAGTGTGGGAAGTCAGCTATCTTTTCACTACAGTTTCCTGACTGTCTCAAGGTACGATCCTCATGGGACATGATGGCTTCAGTTGAAACAGCAGAACTAAAAATAGGTATAAAATTTGTGACTCATGAACTGGGCTTTAAACTCTCTGTTGTGATACCAGGGGTGCCCCCATCCCTGTTCAGCCCATGGAATCACACCCAGGCCTCCACTGAACATCTGAGAAAGACAAGGCTTAAGCCAACCCTGGGAATCATGGAATCATAGAATAATTTGGGTTGGAAAGGACCTATAAAGGCAGCTAGTCCAACCCCCCTGCAATGAGCAGG
>JMFS01010235.1:0-15654 GCA_000699545.1 Podiceps cristatus
AAAAAAAAAAAAAAAAAAAAAAAATGCTAACTCTGCAGCTAAATGCTACTGCTACCTTTAAAAAAAAACAGTGAGGAGAGTAATTTATTAGGTCCTGGGCAATGACTAATTCTGTGTATCCCATTACAACATTAGAGCATGTAAAACCAACATCTATGCTGTCAAATTGTCTTTCTGTTATGTAGTATTACTAAGTTACTTTCCAGAGGACCAGCTTGCTTTCCCAAATAAAGGATTTGTGTCTGCAGTTTTGTTTTTTTTCTGTTTTAGAATGCCCCAAAACGTGTGATTTCCCTTTCCTTAATAACATCTCAGGATATAGCTGCTGTTTTCTGTTTCTTCCTGGGCTTCTGGTATGACTATTCCTTTCTTTGAGGGGGAGGAGGTAAAGGCAGAGAAGAAACAAGAAAGGAGGGCATTTACTTTCCTTCTTGATTTTTATTTGGGTGGTGTCAGCAAGAGTGGTGTACTCATGTAAGTCATTAATTTTACATAATATGTTTCTCTGATTGTAAACTGAACCTAAGAATATGACATCTTATCATGCATACTGCACAATGACCTGTAGTCATTAAGCCTATGCAATTGTCCTTATACTATTATATTACTTTATATTGTATATATTTTTTCTTTTCTGAATCAAATGTGTCACCAATTGATCTATGAGTTACATGTGAAAGTGTGGAAGTTAGAAGGGCTTTTCGGGTATGGAAGGTTAAATGCATAGGGAAATAAATACCAGGTTTGCACTTCCCTTGGCAATTTCATCATACCAATTCACAGACACGTATTTTTTTTGTGTGGAATTTTGTTTCATGATTTTGTTGTCAATTAATGCTTTCTGTATATTAATTGTGTTTCTTTTGAACTGTATTGACTGGGTTTCTTACATTTCACAGAAATTGTACTGCTGGGTTTTTTTATACACAGATACTTGCAGGTCTGAGAAGAATCATCTCTGATAGCTTCAACATATTAGCTTTCACAGCTGCAGCTGTTTCCACTTTTGCTTCTCTATCTTGTTTGGTTTTTTTTCATTGACTTTTCAGTGTCTTTGTTGTTTCTTATTCTAAATTTTCTTCTGTTATTTATCTTTTTATAATGTCTGATTGCTTGTTGGTTTTGAATCCCTTTTTATTTTCTTACTTTCCCCCCCACACACACACTGTCTCCCAACAATGCAATTTCTTTTGCCTTATATGAAAGAGCAATCTTTATTTTCCATGGAGACTTTATTTTGTGGTTATTTCTATTTATTTTGTAAAAGGCAGTTCATGTAAAATAATTTACTAGGTGAAATAACAGTCTGTTCTAGATTAGCATAGACACTTTTTGGGCTTTGGTGATTAGAAGTGGTCTTTACCAAAAGGCTGTGTGTAAATTTGAAAGAGAGGTACATAAAATAGTAACACCCTTTGAGACTGTACACCTATCAGCTGCGTTTGTTGGCTTAAATAGATGAGGAGGGAGATATCCTGTGTTCTTTTCTCTCTGTTTCTTTGGGAAACTCATTGAGTTCCAGGATAATAAAGATAAGCTTTCAGAATAGTAATATACTTACACATAAATTTAGCAATAATTTGGGAGTTCAATATCTCATGCAGTCATCTTACAAATTAAAGAAAATTTTCTTATGCTCTTGAATTAAAAAGTAATCCAGTTTCCCATTTCTAGAAGATCTGTCAATGTAGAACTATACTGTCAAAACATTTGTAGTTATTGAAGTTACTATTAAACTACTTTACGAACATTTTCTTTTAATTATTTTTTTTGTCTAATTTTTAGTCCCATACGCATAGTTACAACATAACCACAAGGGGCAAGATAACAACATGTAATACAGTTTTTAAATGCTTTCCAAAACAGTTTTGACACTACTTCTGTCAGATTGACTAGCATGCATGGGAGGCACTGCTTGTTAGAAAGCACTGATGATTATATATTGTGTATCGCATAGGCTAAGAAAAACTTGGTGCCTCATTTTTTCATGTAAAGTCCCATAGCTCAGCTCTACCAGCCTTGGGAAAAGGGAACAGAGATCAACTGTAGATAAACCTTTTCCCTTCATCTACCTAGAAATTTCACTTTTTCTGCCAATTACCAGAGGTCCACGGGAGTACTATATATTCTGTTGGCAATCTATCAACCTCTTCTTCAGAAGGATAAAACAAAAAACAGCATCAATTTTTTCTTTCTGATACTAGCCCATTATTCTGTTTTTGGTCTCCAGGTCAATACACTATTATTTCTGCAGTGCTGAAGGATATAACAGTGGCAATAGACTAAGTATAGGCAATGCAGGAAGAAAGAAAACTTCCTGCCTGATTACTTATATCTAAATAATGATGTTGATTTGAAGCTGGTCGGATTTTGATAATGGAAGAATTTCTTCTGACAGGGAGGAAGTCTAAAGGGCAGAGGGCAGAGGGACAAGTCAGAAAGTATACGAGAAAAGCAATTTATTACAAATTCCATAACTGTCACTCCATCACTGTGGGACCAAAAAGGGTACCCAAAGGATGTGACAAAAGACGTGTAGAACAGTGCTGAATGTGCATCTGCAAAACTGAATCATTCAGGTGAACTCAAATACGTGGTCAATGTGATTATGGCAGATGTGGGACACTGAGATTCAGGACACTTCTCAGCTACTAAGGATGCATCTCCTCATGATGGTGAAGCATACACATTTTGCATTACTGTTCTCATACTGGTTTCCTGGGAATTCATTATAGTGACTCGCTGCCACACTGCTCTGCTGTAACTACTCTGCTGTAATGACTTCCAGCAATGCTGGTGGAACTTTCCCACCTCATCTTATTTAATTATTTATTTTAATTTTAACTCACTCTGACAGTCTCTTGAGACACACCACTCATTTTCATGAGGGCTCCCAGGAGACAGCAATAACACAAGTCTGCTCTGCATACATCATTATAACAAAAACCATAAAGCAGGATACTTAATCTGATGCTGCAGACAAGAGCACTGAGCAGTCAGCATCTCCGTATGTCAGCTTAAGGCACAATTTAAGGGATTTCAGAAAGTTCAGTCACTTTTTCAGTCACTAGCAGTTCAAGTTCATCTATTCTTTGATTTACTTTCTCCTCTGTGTTAACCATTTCCATCTGTACTTCCCCTTGTAGGCAAACCTTTCTGTCTTCATGGTAGATTTGAGGTTTCTTTTGGGGGAGTGGGGCAGGTTTTTAACGAATGTTTATGCTAGACCTCTAGTAGGAGGGTGCTGACTAAATAAGAATGAGGAGCTTTGTACTGATTAATTAAGCTTTGTTTTTAAAAAATGTATACCAGAGTGCAAATATTTCAAAGAATCTTCACTAAAAATTCTTCCTAATTGTTGAATTTGTTGTGGAAATGATTCTCTAGGCTTCACACACAATTCAGTAATAGTTGATGCCTGAAATTCTAAGCATGATAATAACATGAAGTAGATGCTGTTGTAATCTTCTTCTTCTTCTTCTTCTTCTTCTTCTTCTTCTTCTTCTTCTTCTTCTTCTTCTTCTTCTTCTTCTTCTTCTTCTTCTTCTTCTTCTTCTTCTTCTTCTTCAAAATATTTGTTCAGAATAAAATAATTTTAAAACTTTATTTTTGTGGGCAGGTGTATAGCATTTAATCTCTGTTTTGAGTTAAATAACATAATTTTGGCAAAATGTAAATTTAATGCCTCCTAGTTAATGCTAAGAAGAGCAGATATTTTTGAGATGAAGCCCTTTATATAGTTTGGCACTTTTTTCTCTTATTTGTTCTAAATCATGTATGAGCCAGACTGCAAAATAACACAGTTTACAGGTGACATCTTGGGGTTTTGGTTTTTGTGTTTTTTTTTTTTTTTTTTTTTTTCCTATGGATGACTTCTGAGAGGGGGGAGAAACAAAGTTCTGTAGAGTAAATCTTGAGTTGTTACTATCTTCTGCACTTACTTATATTTATAAGGCAAGAATTTTCCACCACCACCATCCCCGCAGCTTTTATAAAGGAAAGTTCAGTAGTAATGATTTCCAATACATTTTTAAGTGTGCCATTCTGAGAAATCTCAATGCACTTTATATACCATTTTTAACTTATTATGCACTGCTTCTAGTCTTATGAACTGCTCCCAGGCATTTCCCAAGATGGAAACAAAGGGAAGAAAAATAATACTTGATAAAACAGCAGCCTTATCATTTAGTGAGGTACTGCTTAATTTTAATGTACATCTGAAGTATAACAATGACTAATCTATTTAAATATCTCATCTGTAAATATAGAAATCTTTAGAAGGAAATTGCATGCCTCAAGGCAAAAGCTGATTTCTAGCAAAAATGTAGAAAGGCAAGTAAACCAAGCAAGAAGAGTATATAGATAGAAACAAATGTGAGACTCGGGATGTCTGGATTCTGTCCCTGGTATTACTTAGACATTACTTACAACATTTAGCTGTGAAAAATTCCGATTAAATCACATTTGTACTGAAAGAAGGTAATAATGCATCATCTTGTATGAATCTGTTCTGAGATGGGATGTGAGGCTTTTAAGAGACGAGTGGCTTGGTCTTTGTGGGGTTTGAGGGGAGATTACATTGATAAGGAAATAAGAAGCAGGGTAATATTAAATGTCTAAAAATTTCTTTCCTCAGTGGAAAATACCATAGAGTTTCCTTTTGAACTCCTGCCCAGCCACAAGAGACCGGAGTTCTTCCTTTACTTCAACATAACCAACTGTCCTGAACTGGGTGATTAGCAATGGAAAATATGTCCTTTCTGAGCATTTCTAATATACAAGTATTCTTCTGTTATTCTGATGGGAAACTGTACTTAGATGAATAGAGAAGAAGGTATGACTGAGCTTCCAATATTATTATGGATTTGAGAGAGGCATAAGGGGAAAAATCTTCAGCCAAGAGACAGTTGATGAGCTTACTTCCACTGCAGTACTTTTCCATCTGATTTCTAATTTCTTGTTTGGTTCTTCTTTAGAGATTTCGAATTTGTTCTTTTGGGTTCACATGAAACTTAGAAACAAAATTAGTTTTATTGTGTTTCTGTTTACATAACTAGTAATGGCTTTATGATACTCAAAGAAAGCAAATATTGGAAGGCACTTCTAATTTTTGTAGATTTGGTTGTATGGATACTCCTGATTGACTGATCTTTGATATCTTCAGATATCAAAAGAAACAGTTACCTTAGGGTAACTATTTCTCTGAGGTTGCAGAATTATTTTGTTTCTTTCCAGGTACTTTGCTTTAAGCACTACGTCAACTCCCATGTACATTTTCACATTTTACTATTGTAGTATAAAAAGTTACAGTTGCCTTTTTGAAGTTGAGAAAATATTGTTACTGGGAACTTACATGCTTTTATAAAAATAATACTGACCATCAAACAACAGTTCCTGCCAGTGCTCTCTGTCAGTATGAAATAATTTTGTGAGGTTCCAGGATGACATCGGTTGGAATTTATGTAAAGCACAGGGGGTAAATGTGCACATTTTGACTGTCGGTTCCTGTCAGTATGCTCTAATATTGACTCAGAATCCTCAAAGCCCATTTTGGAGGCTTCCTTGCAAAACCCATCATAGCCTGGTCTTTTTCACCATGTTGGGTCTCTGTGTGGTCTGTGGAAGATCGAGATATTATATTTGAAATGAATTACCAATTGCTATCTATCCAATGACACGGTAGCAGTGATATTATTTTACTGCCAGACCAGGTCACTGATTTGTAGGTAAAGGCCAAAGGAACTGTCCTGAATCATCCATTTTTTAATAATAAGTATGTTTTCATAGCTTTGAAGAGCCATGCTAATTTTTAAGATACTTGAATAAAAACAACCTGAAAACACTTTTAAAAGAAGGATTGAAAAGAAATTTTAGTAACAATGAGAGTCTTTGATAGACTGGTTAGTACAGTCATGAGTGTAATCTAAGGTCAGAAACATGAAAATTGGTGGTTTTAGTGATGAGTAAGTGGCTTTCTTTTCTTTTCCTATTAGATAGAAAATGGTCGGCTGTGGAACTCTATTGTGAAGACCTCAGAAGAAATATCAGTTTTTCCAGTGAGCTTTTCATAATGTAAATATAATTTGAGCTTTCCCAAATGGGCAGCTAAACCATGAACAAGCAGAAAAACCCGTTTTGGACTGTATTTCTGAACCAGGCTTCACCTTCTGTCTCGGGAACTTATTAAAGGATTACAGCTGAAAAAGACAAGAGAAAGAAAAGCTTGAACAGGAAGCTTATCCTACAATGAGAATTACATCTTGTATCTGCCCAGTCCTAGTTTGTCTCTGTTTTGTGCAGAGGTGTTATGGAGCTGCTCACCATGGCTCCATCAAGGTGACTAGAAATCAAACCAAACACATAGAAGGCGAAACAGAAGTGCATCATCGTCCCAAGCGTGGATGGGTGTGGAATCAGTTCTTTGTTTTAGAAGAACACATGGGACCAGATCCTCAGTATGTAGGAAAGGTAAGGTTGCTGTCTTCTTTTGGTTTTGGTTTTCCCATCCCCTGAAATGTGGCATTTATAGAGGAAAACCAGGTATCTCCTTATATGACACCTCCTTTATTAAAGGAGGACACCTCTTGGATTGCTACATACATGCACAGTGAACTTGCCAGTTGTCCGTGTATATTTTCTGTGTTTATTATAAAGCAAAAAGATAAAGTAAAAAGGATGAAGATATTAAACTATGATAAAACTGTTTCTTCTGAGCTCATCTAAACACAGAGTGTGTGCAGCTGGTCCTCTTACATCAGATCCCGTAGAACCCCAAATGCATGGGGCTTAAATACATCACTGCTAAAGACTTTTCCAGACTATTTCAGAATAAGATTTAGTTCTACTTCAGGTAATATTATAAATACAGTCTAGGCTCCTTAGAGTATTCATTCCACTCTGAGGGTAGGGTGGAAAAGGACACCTGCAAAGGAAAATACTGTGTGAGTTCATAAAAAAAGGCATGAAGTGTGTTACTTGTTGCAGTTCCTCAGAAGCCTGCAAGAACAAGCAGCCCTGCATTTCTGTTTTGACATTATACTGAGCTTCAGGCAGAAGGTTCATGCTGATGCAGTTGTAGGCTGGCCAACTGAAGTCTGGTTTATCATGTAATGTTGTCTGTATAGCTTGGGCTTTAAATCTGCATTAAAATAATAAAAAAAAATGTATATATAGCTTTATTGCAAGATACATGACAGATGGAGCTTTCCTCCCCCTGAATACTGTCTTTCAGCATTATGATAGAATTTTTTATTACATAATCTAGATGAATCTTAATTTCCTTCATGAAAATGGAGAAAGATGTTGAATATGAGGGGGTGAAGAAAGATGGTTAATGTGGATGAGGGCATGGAAAAGGAATGATTTCATTTTAGTTTGCCTTCAAGTTGGGAAACCTGAAAATTGTATCTTAGTATATGAAAATATCCAAGGAAACCAAGTAGCTTCTGAAATCACAGATGTCTGGTAACAAGCGCTTTCAAATTTGAACAGGATCCTCTAAACTAAAAATAGCAAGTGGAGCATCTGTATTTAAGATACTGTTAACACAAAGACCCCCCCAAAAAATAGTTATGCCAACTGTAGTAAAATACAAAGTATTTCAGCATATTGAAAATTGTTGAGATTTGTGCAGGAAGTGTAAACTGGGGAAGAACCTTTCTAACTGGAGATAGTGTGTTGCACTGAAACAGAAGCTTTTAAAATGGGTAAGGGGATGAGAAGACATGCTTCCAGACCCATCCGAGACTGAATAATTTTCATGAATGATTTTGGAATAGAAGAAACATTTAAAAAACTTGTTGCTGATGCAAAGCTATGCGGGAGAATCAATGCATTGTATGAAAAGAGCTAGATAGCATGAATAACATTTGGATATGGAGATACAGAGAAAACCTCTGGACCACAATTGTGATAAGGCTCTTACAGAACAGTATCATGAATTTCTGTTATACACTACTGGTTTGTCAGCTGTAAGTGACAGAGGAAGAGAAAGATCTGGTCACCAGATCAGTTATTGCCCCTACTGTCATACCTTAAAGAAGGTGAACATGATACTAAGCTGCAAAAGCTGAGATAACCAAAACAGACATAAAGTGGTATTGAAGCCATTGTGAAAAATAATATTAACCTATTTACTGCTCTGATTAGGTTTTGGCCAAGAAAAATAAATTTATATATGAAGCTATGCAAAGAAAATCAAATACTATGGTTGGGGAGTGGTGGAGAATAAAACAGGTTTGCTTAATTAGTCTCACAAATAATAGTGGAGAGCCATGGTAGCCATGAGTTAATTCAGAATGGAAATAAGCAAATAAGTGAGATTCTGAAAGAGTCTACTGATAGGAAGAGTGGAAACAAAAATCTGAAGGAGTTTCAAAGTAAAGCGTACTTGTCTTCATGAAGGCATTTATAGACATGATTGCATGCAAGAACAGAGGCCTGGATTCAGTGAGCTAAATAAAGGATGGTTCCTTTCAATTTCGTCTTCCTATGATAGCATTATATATTTTCTTTCATCCTCTGACCACTCTATTAATGATACATTTACGGAGATCAATGAATAAGATTTCTTTTAATCCTTCATGGTCAGAATGTGACCACATGCCTTGTTTGAGGACATTTCTTCCTCTGTACTTACCAATTTTTCTCCCCTTTTTTCTCAAAGAATTCCCTGTGGTGTTCATCATTTTCTACTCTGAGTACTTCACAATGTTAGTAAGCTCACTTTTGCAGCAGCTTTCTGGGACTTAGAGGGATCGGTACTCTATTTTCCATTTGTTGTGATGGTTCTGAATGACCTGATTTACTGCAAAGATCAATCATATTAGCTCAGGCATATATTTTTAACTCAGGAAAAAGGAAAGCCTGGCTGAGACTGACATATTAGTAATTAGCAAAATTTCAGTACTGGTCATTGTGCATGAGTTACTTTTCATTTTGAAAAATAGATGTTTTACTGATGTTGCGTTTAATTGTACACACCTCATCAAGGTCTCATTATACGTGCCTTTAATTTGACAAGAGGTTTTCATGCAAAGCCTCTCAGTTTATGAAGGAAGGCTGTGTGAGCGGTGCCCTTTAATTCCAGGCTTCTGTTCGGTGGCAGCACGCTATCAATTCTGTCAATTATTACTCCTGTAGACTACTCTGCTTCAGTGGTGAGAGTTTTGCCATTCGAGATCTGTCCTTTCACATTTTTCACACCCAATTTGGGAGTAACATCACAGAAAGCAGAGTCATTATGTACAATGCTGTTATAACGATTACAGTCATTGTCATGGAAATGCACACTGAGGACAAGAATAGGGTAGGCCTGCAATGAAAATGGTAAGGTTTCTCATTCTTACCCTGAAATGACTGTCAAGAGGATGGATTAATTTACTGCCATCATCTGTTATATAGCAAGTGTGAGGACAACAAGTCATCATTATGTTTTAATATACCAAGCATATCCCCATTATTTCTTTTCTCTTTAAAAAAAAAATGTCATTTGGAGACTGGAAATTTGTATAAAATTAATCTGTATCAGCTGTACTCAGAAGGTTTTTATAAGAACATGGCAAAACACAGGTCCTGGAAAAATGAGGTTGTGGTAGAAATGAGAATGGATACTTTTGTAAATGTTAAATATTTTCTGTGGTTCTGGTATTACTGAACTTGTTCCTTGCTGTTGCACTTGGGGTAAGTCTTCAATGTTTCAGGGTATGTTTTCCTGAACAAACAACTCCAATAATAGTTTTGTATTAAAGAAGAGATCTTTAAAGAATTTTAAAATTCAGCCACTTCTTTTTCTAAAATGATTAATTATTTGGGGAGGGTTTCCTGAAAACTTCTCAATGATCAGTAGTGTCTAACAGTGTTGGTTCTGACAGACTGCTCGTCCGTGGGTGCAAGCATGTGTGTGTGTAAGTGCAATGGAGAAACTGTGGAAATTTGATCAATCAGGAACAAATATCCTTGTCTCAAATAAACAGCGTGAATTCACAGAACTGAGCTTTCAGCTACATGATACTTCCCGTCTTTTGCATCTTTCTGATGAAAACTATTCTACCATAAACATAGCTGTGAGCACTGAAAGGGGCAGGGCTAGTGAATGCACCGTGGCCTGGTGAGGAGTCAGGTACCGACTGCATCAGCTCAGAGGAATGAAGATTCTCCTCAGGAAATCTAGAAAAACTTGGGCTGTAGGGCAAGCTTTAACATTTCTCAGTTACCATGGCTGATATAGTTTGCATTTCTCTCACATTTTCTGCATCTTTCCATGTTAGATAATTCACATGTCAGGATATAGAAAATAACAATAAAAATATCAAATAAAGAATTTTAGGAAAGAACAGAAACAGAGTACATATTTCAGTCCATAATATTCTTCATTTTGAACCTTTGCACCTCTTTGCCTCCAAGTCTGCTCCTTCTCATATTTCTTAAAAGTGAGTTGCACTGAAAGCAGGTCATAACTACACATTTGCTGCACTTTTTGCTTTGGAGAGAGAAGTAAATGTGCAAGTAAAGGGAAGATTAGTATTGTTTTGAAGCTGAGAGATTCATGATATTAGAGGGAATAGCAGAGGAATATAATGAACAAGATTGACACCTGATTTCTCTACGGACTCTGTGAAATACTGAACATAGAACTCTTAATCCACTCCAGATATCCTCTGAAAGGTAAACAGGAATGGCTTTTCAGGTATTCAACTCTGTTGTTTCTCAACTGCATTTTTCTTCCCAAATTTCTGAGGGAAAGGGGGGTGACATTTCTTACATTTTTACCTGTAATTCAAAAAGACTTTCACATTTGTGTTGATGGGGGAGATAAGGAAGTATGGAACAGTTGGAACTGGGTGTGGATATAGGAAAGGGAAAAGGAAAGTAACAGCTTTTAAAATGTCCTGAAATGATTGTACAGAAAGTTAGATTAGGAAAGAAATCCCAGATGTTATATTGGATTTTCAAGGAACTGTTTCAATTACTTTGTTATTTTACTCTTGAAAACAGAAATACAGAATAGCACACTTGTCATTCAAAATTCTTTTTCAAGGTAATATGGCGATATGTCATTGCAATAAATTCGTTATAATACAGGAAAGTGAATTGAATCTTCCCTGATCATATCAAGACAATTTCACACCTGAGATTTAATGACAGTAAGGGGAAAATATTTATACTTTAGAATAAGTGCTAAGGAAGAAATTAAAGTGGAGTTTTGCAATTAAAATACTTCTATTTAGTGTTAGAACTTTACATAAAATAAAACATATGAGATGTTTCATCATTTTAAGCATAAGCAAACAGTTCCAAAATTTATTCTGATAATTTTTCTTTTATGATAAAGAAAATGAAAAGGAAAGTGTAGATGTTGCAAGATGTTGTAAGATTTTGCACATGGCTTGGTAGCCATTTCCATGCCTTTATGAAAAGGTGAGCAAGTGGCATAATCAGCGTCTAGAATATCATGCATCTCATTTTCTACCTTTTAGGTTGCTAGATTCACAAATAATATATTTAGATAAAATAATTTTCCTCTATAGCTAGTGAAAACATGGTAGCAATAACACCCTAAATAAGAAAGCACAGATTTTTTACTGTTCTTTTTTGAACTTAGGTTGCTTTTCAAAAATTTTATACTAGAATAGACCTACGTAGAAAATAAAGTTAAAAAAATCTCTTGTGAAAGAGATTAACATTTAAATTCTTCCAGGGCTCTTAGAAAGGGGGAAGAACAACATTGAATGACTACACTTAATATTTGAGCAAAGATTTTAGCTTCAAAATTTTTAATTCCATTGAAGACTGAGATGTCTCCATCTTATTCCAAAGGACCTCACAGTAAATCGATGAAAGACTGAGATTATAGATGTTTGCACTGAAAAAGTAGAAGTTCTTATTTTTAATAGATCCCTTTTAATTATTATTTTTTTTTTAAATAAAATTCCCTGTTACAGTTTCTCCATAGGCCACTAACCTCAGATTTTATAGTACTTTCTATTTACTTCAGGCTTTATGGTTTTCTGCTCTCTGATTACTCAAAATCGTCTTCTTCCCTGTTACAGCATTTTCATTGCATTAGGTCACTCACCTCAGATTTTACAGTACTTTTAATCTATTTTGATCTTTGTACTTTTCTGCTCTCTGATTACTCAGGTCCTAATTCTTGTCACCCTTGTTATTGCTAAATAACACTTTGATTCAATGCCATTGAAGCTGATGGAAAGCAAGCACTGATCATATAGGACAGTGCCTATTTCTGTGTTCTCCTGTCTGTCTCCCGCTGTTCCTCAGGGCGCAGCCTTACCAGGAAACAGTGCCCTCTCCATCTTAACTGCCGTCATCATATTTGAGGTCAGTATTGTGCAACTTCGTATGGTCCTTCATTTTAGCCATCTCATTTTCTACTTTGTTTTTACAAAAGGCTAATTCAAGACTGTTGCCAACCCAAAAGCTTTTCAAAATAAAAAATGTGCATTTTTTTTTTTTTTTTAGTTCTGTTGGCACAGCCAGCCAGCCCCCTTTGCCACCTCCATGCCAACAGTAGCCCTTCCTTCACTCAGCAGCTGTTACTTGGTTTCTCTTTGAGAGGTTGAGGGCACATCACTGAAATTCTACAAGTCATAAAAAGGAGTGGACCTTCAGGTTTTATCTATTATTTTTAAAGTGTAATCTAAACATTCAAAGGTTATTTGGGGGAAAATCAAACTCAAGGGAAGAGAGTACTTTCATCAGCCAGATCAATCTGACTTTCTTCCAGTGTATTCAGTCATATCTGAGGTTTCCTGAAGCATAGTACTTGCATCACAGTCCTTTGACAGAAAATGGCTATATACAGGCTGGCAAGGGCATTTTGACTTGACAGACCAACCAAACACACAGAAAAGCATGAACACATTGAAGTTCAGTCCTAGTCCAAAGACATGGGATAAAGCATTTACCTGATTTAACTTAAGTCAATGTGGAATTGCACCAGGAAGAAACTTGGTCCTTTACGTCAAAACAGCAATATTGAATCTAATATGTCAAAGTAATAACTGTTTTTGTGAAGAAGCTTTATACAGTCTGTCAGTTCCATATTGGAAAACATCAGTTTGCTATGTAGAGACTGTTATTTCAGTAATGGTTCAAAATAATTTTCTCAAGGTGATCTAATCTTCCCCAAGATTCTTGTGGGCTGAAAAAGTCTGTACAAAACTTGACCTCTTTTTTTTTTTTTTTTTTTTTTTTTACTATTCTTTACTTCTTACCCTTTCATGATTTTGACACACTAGCAGCTGAAGTTCTGTGGCTTTTACATGTTCTTTACACTGAGCAACTATATAGATGAAACTGTCTTTTAGGTGGAACAGCCATTTCTCACTTAAACATTTTAGCAGTAATTTTTTGTGGGTAACGCAAGCCGTGTTCCTGCCTAAGCTATTTAATTTTTTTCATTTATTAAATGGTATTACCTTTGAAAACCAGGGTAGAAGCTGGACATTGCTGAAGTTGTCTTTTTTTTTAGGGTGGATACTTCTTTTTATGTTAGTAGGTTTGTTGATGCTGACCAACTGCAGACTACACTTTTGCATAACAAATACGATATTTTTTACTAGAACGTCAGTGAAGACAATAAGAAAAGCTATGCCATTGGCAAAATTAAAATCACCTAGCTTAGTGGTGGTGAGGAATATGATGCTTATGTTTTGAATATTTACACTTTTCTGTTAATTAAATGACTGGAAAGGTTCAAGGGAAGATAACTGAGAGAATTGTATTGATTCGTCATGTCTATGTAAAATGACTGTGCTAATCTTTATCTCTAATAATACTGGTTCTTGATACAGAGCCTCAGTGATATTAATTACTGTATTAACATTCTGTAACATTTCAAGAATTTCTACAGATTACCAAATGCTTTCTTCACATTAGTTTTTTGAAATGTCAAAAATTAGGAAATACCTACAATGTGGACAGTCTTAACATTGTGGCACACACAGACTTTGTGCATGCCAAAAAGCATAAAGGGAAACAGGTGTGGGATAGTATGAGTTTTAATTCACGTTATGAAGAAATTAATCCATTACAGCTGCAGTGTATCCTAGAGATTTATGACAGACTCCTTTTGCTTTTAAAATGAGACAGCAGTGGTACATGCAGTCAAAGGAAGATGAGTTGCTTTGGGTTAGAAGATGAAGTAATTGAGTTTGTGTCTGAAGTGATATTTTAAATTGTGATTATGTATAACATATAGGTTAATTTGCAATGCTTAATAAAATATCTAGTACTTGTTTGTGAATAAATGAGTAAGGTCTGAAAGCAGGAAGTACCACAATTAAAGAAAACCACAGGTACGTGTAGTTCACTAGTGAACTTCAGTGAATGCTTCCCCTGCTGTTGTTTGGGTTCCTTTGTAAATTTTCTGGTCTTTAGTAATATGCTGTTTCCTATGGTCAGAGCACTTAGAAGGAGGTTAGATTGTAATAGATTTCTCTCCTTTATTCCACCTTTTTTTTTTTTTTTCATATTGCTTATAGGTGATGATGATTCCCTGGGACCTTCAAGCTTCTGTCAGATTTGGCTGGTATTGTCCAAGGCTCCAAAAGCCATAGGCCCCAGTGTCAACAAAAACCAGGAATAAGCCCCGTAACACCAATGCAGTGTTAAAAGGCCGGCATTCTTTATTGCAGCGCTGGATGCACGGGGGATCTCTCCACCTAGCCTGCATACCGTTGTGACAACAAGCACAATATTTATTTATACTTGTACATATTCATGCATTCTCTTGGAAAAGCCAGTCTTATGCTAAGGGGTTCTTGGAACTCATTTACATGCTTCCCGCCTTCTCGCGCATGCCCATTGGTTTGAGTCAGCGGTCTCCAGGCATCCTCCGGTGGTCTTTGGGGGTCGTGCTTCATTGTCCTAGCGGGCATGCGCAGTATTGCCAGTCTTATGCAATGTGTTCCACCTGTCCAGAACAACCTGATTAATCACTAGATTAAATCAATAGAACTATTGTCTGGTTGGACTGGTCTGTACAAGGGGTGCAGCAGCGCTGTTCACGGCCATGGTTAGCTGATTCCATTACCTTGGTTACAAAAAGTTAGAACAAATTGATTGCTCTGGTTACACCAGGGGCACCAATGCGGGGGGTGCGTGCACAAACACACGTGTGTATTGGTACACACGTGAAGGCTTGACTGCATAGGCGTTGCTTCTAATTCAGTTCATGTTTCTTTAGAGAAATGTAGTTCGGCGGCAAACTCAGAATTAATTTATTAATTCCCCCAGTCAAGTGACTGCGATGAGGTTTTTGGAAGACAGAAACTTTGTTGGCTTATTTCTACTTTTCCTGGCTGTCACAGTGACCTGTACAAAACATACCAAGTCGTGGCCCTTTCACGTATCTATTCTGAAGTGAGGGCAGCTTTTCTCACCGAGGGGCTCCTTCCAGCTCATGGAAAACAAATGACCAAGGACTTATTGTCTATGTAGTCTTAAATGGAATTTGACTAAGTATTACAGTATGTCCTCACCTCCTTACCACGAATCACCTTGTGTACAGCAGGTAGATAATTGCATCAGGGGGCAGTTGCCCCGGTGCTGGCACAAGCAGCACAGCAGCAGCGCTGGGGGCGGCCCCTGGGGAATGGACCGGGGCCACCCCGGGCCGGACACAGCCGGTTG
>JMFS01010236.1:0-10487 GCA_000699545.1 Podiceps cristatus
AAGGTCCTTAACAACCTGAATGATTCTATGATTTTAATACTGCTCATTTCTCTCTCCAGCTGTAAAATACAGGCAAATACAAGGTAGCATTAAGGGTTTGAAATAATCTGAAACATAATCAGGATTTCCTGGAAGTAAGACCAATACCTTAAAACAAGGAGAAAGCATTTTCGCTCTGGTTCAAAGGGAAGGATAAAGATGTATCTACCTCAGTATGAATAAACTCAGCTAGAAAATCTCCAAAATAGTAAGTTACTTTTCTTACTACATTTTTTTTAAGTGGCCAATAGAACAGAGTCTATAGTTACAAGTGGTGGAAGCTCAACTTAAATGTAAGACCCACTCATATAGAGCTTACAGGAACAGCTCCCTCTTTTCTCCTTGCCTCCTCCCTTTCTCTTCTATTCTGAATTTTCTATTTAAGCTCCCTGATGGTAAAGACAAATGTTAAGCAACATAATCACTTGAGTTACAAAAACTAACAGCTCCTGAGAGTCACTGCAGGGAATATTTTCCACCACCAAATAAAGTGTAATTCTCATTTCCGATTTTAACTTTTTATAAATCTCAGCATTTTCTATGGCGATGTGTGATTTTTATCTTGCTCATTACTAAGCTGTTAAGGAGGGATGTGAACAACTCAAACACTGCTCGAGTAGTCAACTAGCAACAAAAGCTGTGCACCAGAGAACATGCCAAATACACAAGTGGTTGCATTTACACATATAAACACCAACTTTACGTCAAGATACATAGAAATCTTAGTGCCAATAATATCTTTATGGAGCCATAAGAGCTTTAGAAAATGGACTCGTGGTGAGGGGGGGCTACTGATCTGGTAGATTTTGCTAAAAATGCCCATTAGAACACCGGGGACCTGCTGCAGGCGGGGGGCGTTCTGCTAACGAGTTTCAGTGTATTTGGCTTTGAATTCTCCGCAATCAAGGCGAGGAAGAGCCTGTCCTCCTTAGAAAAGCCCTGTTGTTAAACACCATCCAAAAAGTCAAGTTTAGAAGTCAGTATCCAAAACCATTCGAGACAAGTGTTCCGACATTACAGTTCTTTATTTTTGAATCCACGATCTATACAGGTATTTACAAGGCATGAAAATGGGTAACAGCACAAAATACAATTGAGGTATAAGCTAAGAGCACAGTATGTCATGTTTCAATAAATATAATTCAAAATTTGTAAACTAAGTGACCAGATAGATGCATCTTGTTTACTAAAACCATATAAAATATCTGTTAAATCTCACGTGAGGTAGAGGACAGTTTTGTGTGTCATGTAATGCAACCACAGCAACTAACAAGACAACTGTACATCATTGGCAAAGTATTACAAATTGTTGAATGTACTGATTTCACAGGTTTTTACTATGGTTTCAGGATACTCATTTAACCTGTTGCCTTGAGCTAACACAAACTCTGTTGTTTTGCAGCTACTTTCTGTAATTTATTAAGGTAATTATACTGGCATGTCAACATCAATACTTTCGAGAGTGAGTATGAAAACACAAAAACAGATTTTGTCAACCACAGAAAGCAACATAATGGCAATAAAATATTTTAGACCAAGTTTTTACTATTTCCTAGAATTAGTTTAAATACAGTACAGCTGTGCTTTCTTTTAAGTGAGGTATCTATATTTGAAGAAAAAATTGATATTGTTACATTTAATCAATTTTCAAATAGCAAAATTTTATACCATTTGTTTGCTGTGCTTGCTGAAGTGCTTAAAACTCATTTTCCAAGCATTTTCCAAATGAACCACTAACCCTGAAAAAAAAAAAAAATCTAAGTAATGGAGACACACTACAAAATTCGTGCAATTCGTAAGCAGTAATTGCTGACTTTCACAAAAGTTTAAAAAAATGGATGTCCTTTTGAAAGAGATACGCAACAAAGAGAAAATTCAACAAGCTTTCTGTAATGAAAACTGAACGTTCACTCTACAAAGGCAATGAGCCAAAAGAAAATGGAAATTTGCAGCTTTCTGCTGCTTATTATTGACAGCTTAAATAAAACTACTGAAATATTGCAAGCACAGGTAACAGGTAGGTGTAATTTTGTCTTTTGTCAACTTCCTTGTTATAGAAAACTCTGTTGTGTGGATTAATTACATGAATTAAGTGCAGAAAAAATACAAACTTGTTATCTTTACTGACAATCAAAATATATACTCTACAAACAAGTGAATTCTAGGAAGCTGACCACGACGGCATTTCAAGGCCAACTTCACAACTAATGCTAGGAACATTTCCCAAAAATTTCATAACACATTCTAGCTATCCCCTCCCCCAATATAAAACAAGAATGTATGAATAAAACATTGTGACTTCTAAAATATGGGTCAGGCCTTATTTTCTCAGGCCACCAGTAGCTTTATGCTCCCACTCAACTTTTCCTACTCCACTAATTGCATTATGCCTTTACTATATACAAATGATTTTACACCTAAGCTATTAATATATTAAATATAGAATAAAATTAGTTTAAGAATGCGAAACGTAACTACATTTATCTAAATAGTCAAGCTAAACGATATGCTTTACAAAAACTAAAACACAGACTTAGTTAAGTTTGGAGATTTAGATAAAAATCTCTTTTGTCTAGGGATAGGCTTTCAAACCGCCAAATTTACAAGAGTTTTACTCTCTAAACTCTTATATTTTCTTGATTAGAGTACACAAGGCATGTGAAAGTTCTCTTTTAAAAAAGCATAGGAGCAAGCTAGATATTCACCTTGAATCCTACTCACTTTGTTCCAAAAGGCGCACTAGGCAACTTTGATCTTGGTCTAGGTGTTATCACGCAACTTTCAAAATCACGGACAATTTTAGGATTTTTTCCTAAAGGCTTCATGTCACAACTACCTGGGGACATGACTTTCTGCCTGAAAGACCATCAAGCAATAACTGAAGGCAAAACAAATAATAATACATAAACTGAGCATGCTATGACAAAGCGGGGACCTAATGACAGAATTAGTTCCTACCATTACATGTGCGCTTAAGCGAGGGCCCTTAAGCGTGCGTTCCAAGTTCCCGTATTAGGCTGTAAAACAAACCATTCAATATAACTATCAGAAGGTAGTGAAAAAAGGTCAACATGTATTTGTTCTAGAACTTAGACAGTATTATTTACAATTTACTAAAAAACTATCTTTCAAAGACTGTGAACACACAAAATCTATGGCACATTTATGTATACATTATTACTTAAAATCGGTATAAAATTAAGTCTACACATATGAAAATTATTTATGTAAAGAGCCTGAAAGTAGTATTTAAGAATTTTAAGAGGATTACAATAATTTAAAATGCATTCTAACGTTAGATTAACTAAATGGAATTATTTACAAAGCTACTTTTAAAGTCATTTTAATAAATGTTCCATTAGCTTTTTCAGCCAGATGTTTTAAAACAGTGAGGAGGCCTTATCTGCAGCTGGAATTGCTAAAATTTCATATAGTTGCTGGAGTTCTTGCAACAGTGAAAATGTTAGTACAAACCACGGCCACCAGCGTTTTAATAGTCTACAGCCTAAGCCAGTTACCAGCTGGTGGAGAGGCGGCCGAGGCGCTGGCTGAGCGCAGAACCCGGCTATACGAGTGCTCCCCTGCGACTGCCACTGCTGAAAAGCAACCGGTGGCTGAGCAGAAGTCCCGTACCACAGACCAGACCCGAACGACAACGGAATATACAGGATTCTAATATAATAATCCCATGAGGATTCCATATATTCACCAGCTAAGCTATAAATGCTGCGGTAGATGAGTTACTGCGGCTGTATTCAACGAGCCTGTATGGCCTTACCTACGCTGACAATCACACAAGTCCGGTTCAAAACACCGATGCTGAAAAGCAACTACAAACGGTATCTTTTGATCCTTTAATAATACTCGGATTAAATTTTCCAGTTTCCCAGGACGGTGTTTTCCTACTTGCCCATCCAGCTAATCCAACGGAACTTCTGTCAAGCAAATTGGACTCTTCAAGCTCCAGCGCCTGATAATCACACTTGTACCAATATTCCTGCCTGCCCTCCCTATAGCCATGGTTTTGGTGGCTGTTACACTAAAATGTTCATCGTGGTTTTAAAGCAAGTGGTGCACACGCAACCGCAATCATTTATACGCAACACCTTTCCTTCCAAACTATCACCACGCTGCAAAGACAGGCTTTTTTTTTTTTTCTCTCTTTAAAGCAAGAACTTGTAGATGGAGTTGGAGAAGGGAAAAATGTCATCTGAGTTCTCTTTTCTAATCAACACTGACAAAAAAAAAAAAAGGTATTTTTTCATCTAAACTGCTTTAATCGTCAGTGTAAATACAACACACATTGTCCATAAACAAAATTACACACAGCTATAAAAGAATCATTCTATGACTCCGTGACATTTAATTTACCACCTCAATTCTCATTCAACTTAAAGATATGCACAATTTTATCTTTCTCTGTGGTACGTAGTCCTGTTATATGACTAAAAGAGAAACAAAAAACCAAGTTTTTAGTTTTACTAATGGAGGGGGGGGGAGAATCAATGTAAGCTTTTACTAGTGGTTTCATCCAAAATTAACTGAATTATTAAGAGAATAATAAACCTAAGCACCTCAAAAACAGAAGCTAAAGCACAGGTTAAAATTATGTAGTGAAATACTAGAGCTACTAAAATACTCCTAGTCACTGACATAATCAGCTAACATCTGTCAGCTGTATCAAACTTTTTGGAGAGAAGTGCAAAAAAGTATTTCTTCATCCAACTTTGTAGTCATGCGTTTAATCCACTAGGAACCAGACTTCTGAAGTACTCAAGTAAACGTTATATACACATAAAACAGTAATTCTGTACAATTACACATTTTCAAGTGTTATAGCTTACGAAACATGCTGTCTTAACTCATGGTAACTTTACCATGCCATTCAAATACAGAGACTATCAAAATGATTTTCAAAGTGCCGTATCTCAGAATTTTATTTTTTAAGTTATTACCGCAATGTCAGTTAAGGCCTGTTCTATGCAATGAAAGAAAAATCCACAAGTTGGCACGAAGTTCAAAGTGTGGAGGCTTAGGGTACACTAAAGAAACTAATACATATTTTTTAACAAGTATTATTTTTCTTGAAAGCATTACTATCTGAAAACCAGTTAAGCTTTCTCGGTTTCTAGAAGGAAAAGCCCCACCTTTAAGCCTTTTGTTAACATTTCTTTCCTATCTACTATATAGAAGTAACTAAAAGAAAATATGTAAATTTTTAATTTCCAAAAATTCCATTGTAAATGTAAATTTTTTAATTTACAAAAAACACCTAATGTCGTCTTCTTCCAGCATGGCAAGTGAATGCTGGCTCTTACACTCTTTAGATTGGTAACGAGTTGTTAGACAGAAAAATACTGGAAAGATCAGCTTGACTTCACACAATGAAATTATGGGAAAAATTCATGCTGGAAAATCATTTGTGATGATCAATCATCTATCATTGTGGCAATTTTGAGTATTACTTTACAGATGAAAAGCTGCCTTTACTTTACCCAGTTCGAGAACACATAATTCTCACTGAAACCCAAACTATTTTTGACCTTGAAGAATTCAGAATGTTTTTAATGTACTTTTATAACTGGATGTGCAATTGATAGCAAAAGAAAGATCACCACGTATATTTTAACAGACAATGTTAAAAGGTATAGAGTCCTCAAGACTGCATTAGAAATAGAGAGAAACTGGTCACTCTAAATCAAGAGTTTCGTATTTTTCATTGAGAAAAACACCAGTACAAATAAATGCAGATTTTCATTGGTTAGGAAAATCTAAAAATGTATACCTATCTATCTCTATTTATTTATATATATGTATATCTTCATCTGGCCTTGTCTGGGAAATAGAAATCTGTAGAGAATATTTTTTATCATCACACAGAAACTGCTCACAATACATTAAAAACCAAAACACCCTGTTTGAAGGACGCAGTCATGCTTCCCATTTCAAATTCTATTTTCCTTTTCCATTTTTTGAAGATTTCAAGATCTGTAACTTCAACTCCTTTATCATCATCTCCAACTTTTCCCTTGCCTCTCGTTCTTGCCTCAGTTCATCTTGAAGCTCTTGTCTATCTGCCTCTGCATGATCCAATCTCTGTCTCAATTCTGCTAGCTGTAAAACAGAGGAGAGACGGGGCAAATTTTAGCAAACTTATTTGTAAACACCAACTGTTCGTTTCAAGAAGCCACTGTTCACCACCGTGTGTATCAGATAAATATATCTCAGTTCATCGGTATTTATCTGCTCATCTTCTACCAAGAGTTACGCAGTCAGCTACTATACCATTAGCAAAGGACGTCAATATGTGAAGTTGCAGAAACATCACACTATAGTAAAAAAATAGGAAAGTCTAATTGTTAAATACATATCAACCGTATGTCATACGAACTGTCACACTAGACCATGTCAATAACACATCAGATCTGTCAGGAAGACTGTGACGATGTCTGCATCAGATGTTTCACAAATCCCGGAATAAACAACACTTTTCATTCACCAGGTTCATTTCTCTTACCTGACAAAACATTAGTTATTTCAAAGCCTGAATGCATTGCTAGAACAAACCAACCCACCAACACTGTTTTCTGATACCTTTTAGTATAAATGAAACAGAATTACCAGAAATGGGATTCGGAAAACCCTGAACATAACCACCTGTGCATTTATGTGTGTGTTCAAATATAAATATAGAATCGTATGGTTTGGTTTGGGTTGGAAGGGACCTTTAAAGGTCATCTGGTCCAACCCCCCCGCAATGAGCCAGGACATCTTCAACTACATCAGGTTGCCCGTCCAGCCTGACCTTGAATGTTTCCAGGGATGGGGCTTCTACCACCTCTCTGGGCAACCTGGGCCAGTGTTTCACCACCCTCAGTGTAAAAAACATCTTCCTTATTATTTATTCTAAATCTCATGTTTTTGTTTAAAACCAGCACTCCTTGTCCTGTCACAACAGGCCTTGCTAAAAAGTTTATCCCCATCTTTCTTACAAGCCCCCTTTAAGCACTGGAAGGCTGCTAGGAGGTCTCCCTGGAAACAGCCCCAGCTCCTAGCCTGTCCTCACAGCAGAGCTGCTCCAGCCCTCGGATCATCTTCGTGGCCTCCCATGGACCCGCTCCAACAGCTCCACGTCCTTCTTGTGCTGAGGCCCCAGAGCAGGAGGCAGCACCGCAGGGGGGTCTCACCAGAGCAGAGCAGAGGGGCAGAATCCCCCCCTCGACCTGCTGCCCATGCTGCTGGGGATGCAGCCCAGGATATGGTTGGCAACATCAGTCCACCAACATTTTTTCTTTTTTTGCAAAATACTTTGTTTCAATACAGAAATTAAATGATTTTTTCATCTTTGGAGTACAGTAAAACTCAAACTTGCCAGAGTGTCATCAAAACCTATTTACAGTGAGATCTGGAAATGTCTAATTAATTTTTCAAGTGTGTGAAAGGTACTGTCAAATTGCTTACAGGTATACTACCAGCAGCTAAAACAGGGAGGAGAGTGGAAACCAGTCATCTTCTCTACCACTGATTTACAGGGTTACTTCTTACAAAAAGACCTTACTGAATCAAAAAAAAAAAAAAAAAATCGATCTGCCTTTATAATGATAGGTATCTATCTGACCTCAATCATCACTAAGCATAGATCTCACTGAAAATAAGGAAGACAGCTCACACGAATGAGAGCAGCGGGAGCATACAGGATCACTGGTGCTTGCCAGTTGCTGTAAAATGTACTGGGCAAAGAAGCTGCTGAGCTGATTTTAAAGAAACACCACATTCAGTGGGTCTTCATGTCCACTAGTATAATCGGAAATATTTAAACGATTCTTAGCATAATCAGAAATATTTAAGAAGTTCTTAGACAGCAATATTTTGCTTCCAAATTAACGCAAGTCTTCTGACTCCACTACTTTGATTAAGTAAACTGTTGCAGCATGATAATGCTCCCTGCCTGCATGTTACAGCATGTACTACATAAGCACGTCTCCGGTTGAGTTTTAATTTCCAGCTCTAAGGAAAGGTTCCAGCGCTGGTTATACTGCCCTATTGTGATTGTGACGGGGTAAAGCAACGATTAAACTAGACAATTCGATAAATAAGCCAAAAGGGGGAGAAGACACTTAGTGAATCTTCAGGCAAGCCTAGAAAGAACAGGTATTTAACCAAGTTGCAAATCCCAAAACATTCATTTTACTTAATGCACAAAGCAGGCTCCTCCCAGTCCACAGTTCTCAGAGAGAAAGGGCAGCCTGGGTGACTCCTTCAAGAAGACATCGGATCAAGGTGGTTTTTTTGGGTTTTTTAAATGCTGTATACACAGACTGGGGAAGTTACCTGTTGCCAGGACCTCTGTTTAACTCAGGTACTTCTGACAACTGCTTGGAACAAAAATCTATTGTAAGTTGTGATAAATGGAGAAAAAGGCTCAAAATATATGTTGCTAAAAGCTCTACCACACAGGTAACAACAGAGTAAACTTTCATTCAAGGAACATGTTTAAGTTTTCAGAGTCTAACTTCAAAAGAAACAATCAAGCCATCTCCTTGGGGAACAATCTATGGGTTTTGCCCTCTGAAGAAACTAAGCTACACAAGCCATATAAAACATGCTATACGTGATTATCTTCATAAATTAGAACATGTTGTTACTTGCATTAATAGGGCTTGTACCAGATGTTTAGTAAATCAGACCTTAGTCAGAGAGGATTATTTCTGGCAGCAAAGGCTAGGAATCTGTGGAGTGGGATGTCATGAAATTAAATTCATGAGAAGGATTTATGACGCTAGTCTCTGCCCTACTCCCCAAAAATACCGAAACCTGTCTCTCAAGTACTGCCTGTTTCTTAGTTTGAGACAGTAAGAACAGGAAATATATACGGCTATGATCAAATGACCAAAGCTTTACTGAGCTTAAGTTTCAGATTTCGTTTACTTTAAAAAAAACCTGTGAAGAGTAACACAGTACAAAACACATCAATATACACTTAATCCTAACTGAAACTGATTTTGAAAAGGGGCATTTCAATGCTCCTTTTGGACTTAACTGGATTTTTCCCATTGGAATGACATGAATAACCTCCAACATGAAGGAAGCAAAAGTTTAAAAAAAAAAAAAATCTCCATAGCTTTTGCATATGAACCCAAGAGGCAGGAATGGAAGACAAAAATATGATTTTCATTTCCAAGAGAACTCTTGCCCAAATGCTCTGATAGAGCACGGAAGGGGGCTCATCAGACAGTGCAGAAGATTCTATCACCAAGGAACAGAAAAAGCAGCAAGGTACGCTACTGACCTGACAAAAAGGTAGTTTATTAACATAAAAAGAAGAAAAAGATTAATAGCTTGTTTCTGTAACTGAGTATGTTTAATACTATAACATGGGAAGCCTTATGTATATGAAAAAAATTGTTTTAAATGACAATGTAACAGACTTTAGGATTAGTATTTCATCAATAATATGATACAACTATCTGAAAAGAGAATCCTGTAACACTCGGCAGGTGAAGTGTTTCTGTGAGTTGCATTCTACCTCAATTTCAACCAGGGGACAGGGAAATACATGCTGCTGTCACTGTGACCTGCGTTGGTTAGTCCATGGTATCAGAGCACACAGAAAAGGTGAAACCTTACGGTGGCGGAGCAATAGCTTCACGACCTCCTGATACACTAAATACAGTTTGGTTTGAGACAAACTTTCCCTTCTCACCTGTGCTGCATATTCAGCTTCTTTGTCTTTTTCTAAATTGGAGTCACAGCTACACTTTTGCTTCATCACCTGGTCCAGTTTCTTCTCCAAGTCTCTCTGCTCAAAATAAAATTCTTCCATTCTTTGAGCATGCTCTGTTTGCAAACATTCAAGTTCTTTTTGTAAATTCTGCTGCTCTTCAGTTAATTCCTTCATAGCTTTAGAGTTGCTTAACATTTCCACTTCCTGTCAAGAAAAATAAGAATCACATACACCTTGGTTCTAAGACCAGAAAAGTAAAAAACTGAATTTAAATGCATCTCTGGAAACAATGAGGCCAAAAAGAGCACATTTATGAACTGATAGCAATAGCCTGATAATGATATTTATATACTTATTAACAACAGCCTGGAATTCTGTAGCAACCCTTCCAATATAAAGGAATTATACTTTCAAGTACACGGAGCTCCCAGAATCAGAATGACAATTTCCAGCAGTGAACCTCAGAAGGCAACAGCACTGATTTACTAAAATATACCTCGAAGATTAAAGAAGTGTATTATCAGAAAACAGAATAAATGTGTTTGATTTCTTTTTGGTATTTTTTGATCTCATTTTGGTATTTTTTTAAAGTCTTATTTTTTTTAACTTATCTACAAGCTTTGCCTCCAACGACAGAGCAACTGAAAAGCAGCAGCTCTAGGGCCCTATCTGAGCTCACGGATTCTGGAGTTAACTAAAATAAAATAAAATAAAATAAAATAAA
>KL256992.1:0-12048 GCA_000699545.1 Podiceps cristatus
ACCCCCCGCCCCCGACCCACCCTTATAGACCAGACTGAAGGATTTATCTGATCACCAGAAGTTAATTATTAAAGAGGGAGAGGAAGATTCATTTCAAAAGCAGATGGCTCTTAACATTCACAGCAAACTGGCAGCAAGTCAGTTTTCCTCAAACTCTGCGGACCTTTATCAATATGCAGCTGAGGAGCAAATCAAAATAAATAATGGAAAGAAAGTTACATTAACTGGGGTCTTTTGGTTTGGGTGTTTTGTGGGTTTTTTTGGTGTGGGTTGGTTGTGGGTTTTTTTTTTTTTGGTGTGTTTGGTTTTTGGGGGTTTGTTTTGTTGGGTTTTTTGGGGGTTTTTTCTGTCTTGTTTTTTGTTTGCTTTGTTTGTTTGTTTTTTCCTGAGGGAATACTTTGGCCTTTTCTTACCAGCCAGCAAAGAAAAGAAGACAAAGAGGGTGAAGTTTTGGGATGCGTTTCTGGGTCTGCATGGTTCACTGATTTACATGCCATTTTGCATCTCTTAGTCAAATTAAAGCCATTTCTACATTGAATAATGCAATCCAGTATTCTGAAGAGCGAAATTTATCAGCAATGACTGTTTTGAGCAAGGCAACAACATAGTTAAGTTAGCAAAACATTTATGAAATATGCCTTTAAAGAATATAATGTTCTATAGCTTTTTGGTTATGGAAACCGTATTCAGTGTGTGCGGGGAACAACAGCCAGGCATTTAACGCGCACGCTACTCGGTGTCTGCTGTGCTTGTGCTGGTACGCTTTGATAGGCGTTGGATAAAACCCCAGATTCACTGCTCTCCATATGACTTTTGAGTCTTTCGTGGCTTTCACTTAAAAATTCATTAAGAAATAACCATTCTAGGCAGAGCTCCAACCAGCTGGCTTATTGGCTACCAACCCTTTCAGAAATAGGATTTAAGGGCTTTCACATGTTTGCAAACCAACCACTCATGATATGTGTGAACTTTCCTTCCCTCCTCCTCCCATCCCACCTTATGCATAAAAATACTGGACAGTTAATTCTAAAAAATACTGACACGTTTTCAACTGTTGCTTCAAAACCACTTTTACTGTGAAAGTAGCCTAAGGAATTAATGCACCCAATTTCTAATGCAATGCGTAGAAAGTATCTACAGAAAGCTCCTTGGAAGATCAAAGGAAACAGAAAATTAAACTTTGGGGTTAGTTATAGCTGCGTAAGATGATGGGTCATTCTTTTGAAAACATCCCAATAACACAGAGATATTACAATGATACTAATAAATTCATTTCAGAATAAAATAATCTGCCACACACCCTTTGAAAGTTTGACTTCTTCTCTAAGGCAGTATTGCACTTAAGTGGCTGTTTAAGTTATTTTGAACCATAACAGCAGCACACTCTGGTATTATTGCATACTTTATTTTGAATTATGAATGCTTACAGTATATGCAACACGGACAGTGTGAAGATGTCATCTGGCATGTTAAACTGGATTTTCCTATGAGACTTGCTCTTAACAATGTTAAAGTTCCAAATGAATGAATTTCATCAAAATCCCAGTACAGTGGCTTATTTGAAATTCTATATTACCCCTTTATTAATATTAAAGTTTTTTTTCAGTTGGCGTTGATTTTGATATGCCCAAATCTCTGTAAATTTTCCTGTGTTTATAGAGAAGGTTGGCTGTGCAATCTCTTTGGCCTTCAGCTTACACTGAAATTTGTGAAATATATTTGTCTGCCTGTGAAAACAAAAAGCCACAATTGGTATCAATCACCTCAAAATCGGTTCTTTACATTGTAGTGCCCCTTTGCTGTGGGAACTGAATCTCTGCATCTCTTCTGGCCCCTGCGCAAGCCCCTGCCTGTCGTCTTCCATACCCATGCGCTAAATTTCTGGCTGTGATTCACATCTCCTGGTTCCTGCGCGTGGTCATTTCATCTCAAAACAGCGGTAACGGGCTGGAGGGTAGGTTTGGGTTCTGGGTGCTGTTCTTCCTGATTGGTTTAAACATCTGCTTTTCTGGAAATTGGTCCCAATCTTTCTCCAGATAGAACAGAGATAAAAGTCCGATCTGGGCTGAATGCCAGCTAGGCACTATGCTTAAGTAATAAGCACAATTATCTTGCTAATAAACACTAACTTTGAATTAAACTAATGTTTATAGATACATAGGATACTTAAATGTTAAGTGGCATTAATTAAAATCTGAAAGAGGCTCTGTCAGAGGCAAAGATATAATAATAAATGTGTTTGCTTTCAATATTGTAATTGCCTCATATGTTTTAGAAGTTGGTATTTACCTTAACTCACCAAGGGGAAATAGCATTAAAGCCATGACAGTTTTGCACAAACAAATTTTTTCACCTTAAAATAATATCAATTGAATCAAATAATAGAGAGGCATATTATTAGTATAGAAGTTCTCGGTATATGAACTTCTAGGCTGTGGAAGAGATGGTGGTGTCAACCCACCACCACGCGTGCTGCCGGAAGGCTTCGTCACACACCCGCTTGGTGGATGCTTAGATTCGGGCTACATCTGTAGGTTAAAGTTCTAGTTGTTCTAATGGCTGTTTTCAAAGTCATCTTTACTCTCTCAGTAGAGATACCACAGTCTTGCTAATACAGTGCACACACAGGAGTATTACCACCCACTTTTAAGTAGTCTTAATCTTCCTTTACTCTTTGCTAATCGAGTTCGTATCAGTCCTCTGAGCATCAGTGAACACTTTGAGATGAGTTGTTTGTGAAGGATGATCCCAAAAGATCCTTCACAAGTGCAGAAAATATTATTCATATTTAACAATGTGGAGACAGAGCTAAAGTTTAGTTTGGATACATAAATAGGCTGCAAGCTTCCTGCCAGCTGCAGTCTTTACAAACTCTTTACTGTGTCATCTCAGTCCTATGTTAACGTCAGGCAGGTCTCCAAAGGAAGAGAAGAGGGTAAGACTTTTTGGTTTTCCTTGTCTCTTAGACCAGAGAGTGTTTTGTCCCATTTCTGTCAGACACTGCCAGGTGTTCTTCCCGCAGTCCTTCGAAAAGAGTTTCGGACATCCGTGCACCGTTCAGCTGCCTGCCATCTTCCTTTTAAGTTTTAATCTTAATTGAGGTCCACATAGACATGTATTTAGCTTGTAGTACTGAGCAGCAGCAGAAAAGAATATTCCCTCCCATGGAGGTAGACTCAGGAGAGGACTTCAGGGCGGGTAGCTCTGTGAAGACCCTTGCCAGTCACAAGCAATAGTTTCGGACATCCGTGCACCGTTCAGCTGCCTGCCATCTTCCTTTTAAGTTTTAATCTTAATTGAGGTCCACATAGACATGTATTTAGCTTGTAGTACTGAGCAGCAGCAGAAAAGAATATTCCCTCCCATGGAGGTAGACTCAGGAGAGGACTTCAGGGCGGGTAGCTCTGTGAAGACCCTTGCCAGTCACAAGCAATTTCCTTTTCAATCCTTTATTTTTGAGGGTGGGGAGAGATTTGTGGAATCATTGCCATCTGTATGCTTCTGCACTGACACTAATCGAGCTCCTCTGCCAGGTAACTATTCCCCATGGGCCCCTCTTAAAGAGAATTTTCTAGTTCAAAGGCTCTGCAGAAATCCAATGCATCTCAACTACCCAGCCCAGCGAGACCTCTGAGCCAGCAAGGAGTTTGTTGCTGAAATCCCTCGATCTGCAATTATAGCGAGGCTTTGTGTGATGTGGATCTCCATCCCGGCGGGGCCCCTTGCGCAGATGGGAAGGCGGTGAGTGCTCCTCTTCATGCTTCTCTGCTTCCTGCCATTTCTTTGAGGCTTTTTTGAGCTTTACCTGCCCTTTAGACTAAGCTCCTCATGCACGAGTAACGATGAATGCTTTCTTCTCCCTGTTTTTTTCTTTTTTTTTTTTTTTTTTCTTTCAAACTAGTAATTTAAGTCAAGATATAATTTACTGGAATAGCTGTATGTCTAACATCATGCATTTTCAGGAGACCTTCCCAGAGTGCTGCTAGCATGCCCTGGCATGACTATCTACTTACCTAGCTAAGGTCCTCCTGTTCACCAGAGACTGTCAGAAAAGGTGACTTGCTTGGACTTTAGATGGGCAGATACGCTTGTTTGAACTCAGAAATGCAGTCATAACTTTCTGTTGGAGAAGAAAAAATATGATAATGTACATAAATGCTAACTGAAACTGATTTTGCTGTACAGTCTAGAAAAGCACTAACGAGGACAACATAATTGGACAACGTAATGTTAACAGAGGGTGAAGCAGCGAAATAGAAGACTGAAGATATAACACAGAGCAAAAAGGGAAAAAGTGAATACCAACCTGGCTTCGTGCCTGTCTGCACCACAGAGGAAATCGCCTCGGAGAAGGGGCAGGTGGCAGGGTGCACGGTGCCGGGGATGCCCACGGTGGCCACTCCCCTCCTGGGCAAGGAGTCATTGTGCAGGGGCTTGGCCATCGCGTGGGCTGGGTCTGGAACCGCGTGCGAACACCCGGGCCTCTGGGTACTTGACGTGAACGTGAATCAGCCTTGCTCTCTTCAAAACATTGCCCGGACCGTAGTGGGGCTATGATATGCACAGAAAGCAGAAATAACGGTTGTTGGTTTGTGTGGTCATTTTTGGTTGGTTCGTTGTTTTTTCCCTGAAAGGGCTGATTCCACCCAAACCCACCCCAAAGTCCCATGGTTCCTATGGAAATTAGAGGTATTTTGTGTCTTCCTTTCTTTGACCAGTGCTTTTAGCAGTGTAGTTTACACTAATTTGCAGGAAATTATTTGACTCTCTTCTACGAGTTAAATTTCCATGCCAAAAATTGGGAAAGTCTACCCACAGTTATCAATATATTGTCTTTCTAATCAATCATCTAAAGATAGTCCAAACCAATGCCTGTGTAAGGAGGTGGTTTAATTTGGGGTGATTTATTCTACTGAATAAAAGATTTACAAGTAGCTTTAAGGATCAAGCAGATTTAAAGATCGTGTTATTTGACAACTATTGTGTTATTGTGTCAGAATTAGAACATAAAATCATTTAATTACTGTATTCTGTTTGTTCAGCACCTCAGGTTATTTTCCTTTTCTACATCATGAAATCGGCACATCCCCAGGCAGATTATAAATCATAAAATATCACTGTCAGAGGTGAGTATCCTCGAGTGGAGGGAGTATTTTGAGAGGGGAAAGAGGGAGGGGGAGAAAAAATAAAGAAGCAATAAAACAAATTCTACTTTGAATTTGTCTTCTTCAAAGCCAACTAATTCATCAGGCATAGCAAGCAATGGATGATATTTATGGAAAGTGAATTTTAAACTCAAACATGAATATTAACACTGGAAAGCTAAATGTATAAGTGTGGGGGTTTTTTTTTGTTTGGGTTTTTTGGGGGGGGTTGTTTGGTTTGGTTGGAGGCTTTTTGTTTGGTTGGTTTTGTTTGTTTTTTTACCAAGGAAGATACCACAAATATGGCACTGCAATTTAAACATCTGTACGTGCAGCAAAATTGAACCCCACTGTGAAATGGGATAACAAATATTAGCATTTTAATTAATCATAAACCAAGGATGTCATTCTATGTGGATAAGTAATTATATACAGATACTGTCTAGTAAATCATACATTTAATAACTTTTACATGACACAGGGAACTTGAGGAGGGAAAAGGATCTCTCGTATACTACTGATGGTAATCAAATTCACTATTTGTTATTATTTTACTCAAATAATAACTAGTTTGTTATTATTTCGCTCACAGCTTCCATAGGTGTCACAACTGTCTGTACTAGTTAAAATAATTATTTTGACCCGGTGCAAAGAGATTTCCTGCTCATTTGGTAGTTTCTTTTAAACTGCACATAGAAACCAGCTGTTGAAATGTGGTAGATGCAACGGGACCAAAAAAGGAGCAAAATCTCTTGGTTCTTCAAAAGTGGCTTAAGAGAGGAGAGTTGGTATGTAGAAAAATGACAATGTTTTAGATTGCAGTAAAGAAAGGGAAAATGGATTGGTAACAACTCAAGCAGCTGCTACTTTCTTTGTGGGTTTTTTTGGTTGGTTTGTTTTATTTTAACAGCTGCCAGAAAAGATGCCTTCGGGACTTGGATTGTTTGACATTTCAGGGGTGATAAAATGGATGCACTTGGTCAGAAAAATTCTAATGCCTTTCCCCGTCCACCCTGGCCCCCTGCCACTGACAAACAATTTAGCTCACAGGAAGAGATTTTTATTTTTTTTTTCTTGACAGCTTTGAGGATTTTGTCTGTCTGATTTTGAAAAAGTCAGGATCAATGTTCCACCAGACTTGCTTATGTCTTATGGCCTTCTCATGGGACTTCTATTGCATCTATCAAGGTGGATGAATTCTTTTTATAGATAAGCAACCAAAACCTTAAACAACATTTTTCCTTTAGCAAAAAATAACTGCATCAGTCTTCCACTCCACTGGGGATAGGTAGAATTCAAAAGCTTGTCATAGATTATCCAATATTTTTATTAGCTCTTGGTGAATAGAGAGTCCCTTGTAATTTTTTTTGACCTCTACTGAAGTAAGGAGAATATCCTTTTAACTTCGTTTTTCCTTTCTGTTGTCTACTGTAAGGCATTGAATCTTGATTATTAATACTGTGACCTTTATTATAGTTCATTTTTTTTTTTTTTTTTTTTTTTTATGCACTACTCAGACCCCATCATTTCATCCAGCCCATTTTTTTTTTTTTTTTTTTCTGATGCACTACTCAGACCTCATCATTTCATCCAGTCCATCAGGATGGCTTTTGTTTAGAATCATGGTTTCTTAGAGCCTCGTCCATTCAGGTGTTGAATACCTCCAAGACCCCACGACCCCTGTGGGCAGCCTGCTTGTTCTTGATTATCTCCACAGTGAACATTTCCCAGCTCACAAACCTCTCCCTCTCAGAATATCCTGGCTGTCTGCTAAGAGTTATTGCGGGGATGGCATCTCCTGAAACCCAGTCTTTGAACCCCACAAACACAATTAAAAAGCAAATGAGTTTAGTCTTTCTATTTCTTCCAGGCATTATGAGTTTGAAAGACAGCTTTTTGTAGAATTTATGAACTCTGTTTGTAATTCGGAAGTATTTATTCAATTATATGTGCCTGGCTTTGTAGGAGTTGCCAGGAGCTTAAAGACATCTGCTTCTCAGGCACGATACCACTGCCTTCCCCCAGGATGCTTTACCTGGTAATAAGGCTTTATTCTATTTCTCTCACGTGATCCCCTCGTTAAAGTACATAGGGACTTTGGCCATCAGCAACGCATGTCATAACTCCCTCAACTGGTATAATTTCTAATTGCTTGTTCTACAGAAATGCCAAAAGGTAAAAAAACATCTGTAAGTCCTCTTGCACTAACAACTATGCACATACAGTCCAGACGGACTTGTGTGGGAATTTAAGAGGGGATGTAAAGAAAGGTAGCGGGAGGACTAGAGAAGTAAGGTAAACAACACTGGCTACTAACTCATTGGCTTGCAGTGCACTTATATCAATATATTGTTACTGCGATGTTATTTTTATACTTCAGATATGCAGATAAATACTTGTCAATAGCTCTCATTTTTAGTTTTATTTAGAAATTCTTATGACTGAATAAGCACCTTTCCATATGCCGTCTTCAGAAGAGCTTTAAATAGAAGACTGCAGCAGATCTGTGAGCTCGCCCAGGAACTTATTGTAATTCCCTGCTCATAGCACTTGAAGGATCGATACCGTTATTGTTAATGGGCATCGCATGCAGGACTCAAGATGAAAACAGCCGCCAAATGTTGAATCACATTCCGTCTCACCATCTCACCACTGAGCTCTTGCAGCACATTCCCAGTTGAGCATAAGCATACAGGATGCAGGTCCTGCCCGGTGAATTACAGAGACAAAGCCACAACTAAGTATCAGGCTGTTTCCACAAACTGTTTTTCAAATACATCTTTATTTTTCACTATGGGAAACGGTGCAGCCAAAGGTCAGTGGAAGAAGTATGAGCCTTTCATGCAATTGTACGCGTTTATTGCTTTGAATATCTCCGGGATACACAGAACGTGGGGTTGTCCTATGCAGGGACAGGAGTTGGACTCGATGATCCTTGTGGGTCCCTTCCAACTCAGGACATTCTGTGATTCTAGGAAATATTTAGGTGACCAGGATTACAGATGAATATGCCTTGGGACTTACGTATGTGGCCCTGTGTTTGTATCTTTGCATAGTTTAAATGTTTTGAAATGCATTTCCATTGCATTGCTATTGAATGCATTTTGAAATTCATTATTATTTCACAATCTGGCTCTTGAACGTTGTATTGCAATTTAAAACATCTGGTCTGAATTTAATAGATGTACACAGTCCATGTAAAGATATATTTTATCTTATAAATATGTTTGCCTTTGTTCAATACAGTTGGCAATCTTGGTTCACTAGAGTGACTAAAAGAAAACCATAATAATCAGCTGTGTAAAAGTGATTTTATAGTACAAATTGGCTTGCTGGGACTGCGAGAGCATTTTGATTGTTATTTTCTCAGTGGAATAGATGGATGTGACATCTGAAATGACAGTCAGGAATAGATTCTGAACTGCCACCTTCATCTCTTAATTAGTACAAGTAATTCTTTTGAACAAAATATGGTTATCATTGAGTTCATTCTGTCCCAGTGAGATTAAAGAGTGCTTGAATTTCACTTTTTTTTTTTTTTTTCTCCCAGGGGTGGGATAATCCCTGTAATTACATCATATTATCCACTGTTATTCATGTATCATCTCTAGTGATACTGGGATCTTCTGCAGATCACTTTGAATATTTAAATAAGCCTTGCCACTACACTTCTCATCTTCTCATCCAACAGCTGAAGATTGCTTTAATGGAAGTTGTTACTTTGATATAAAGCTCCCCTCATTGCTTGGTGACTATATGAAAATGCTGTTAAATGCTGGGGTTTAACCTCACTGTATTCAAAATACTACAAATACTGTGATTTTGGTGTGTATTAAAAAAAAATAAATGTAGTTATTTGTTATTTCCACTCCTAAGTTTAGTGGTGTATGTTAAAAAGTCATACAGTGAAAATGTTGTGCGTAGAAGTCTTCAGGTGGGATACAGCTATACGGGGTGTAGCGTACAGTAAGCGCTGATGTATCGTATATATGGGGAGGTGGGTGGTATATTGAAAGAGAAACCCCCTTCTCTCCCTTTAAATGACTTGCAGCATGTTTAGATCTTTCAAACAATGACCATGCCTGTCTTGTCCCTAACAGGTTCTATTTTTAATGGGAATTTCATATATATCCCCATTTTGTTACTTGTATGGTTGCTTCCAAAACTTTCATTCCTAACTTGTATCTGGGATCCCTACTGAGGTGATAAAGACCCAAAAGCCAGGAGTGCGTTCCCCTTTGCTGGCCTGGCAGGTGGCATGATTCTGGACATGCAGGTACACGGTGAGGTCAGTTTTTCAGCTATTTGCCTGGCTTACCCCATTTCTCACAAAGCCTTTGGTCTGGGCTGCAGATGTGAGAGTCGCTTCCATTCCCTAATGACTGTTGACTGCTCTCTGCCAAAATCCACAGGCGATCCCACCCATTCTGGTCAAGAATGGGTTAATGTCTGGGTTTTCTTGCAGTGATCAACCCTACAACCTCTTCTTGTAGCGGGCAACCTCTATTTCAGAGCCTGCCTTGACTCTCCGTGGGGACTGCAAGTTCTCTGCTGGTCCTTCCAGACGTGATGTCTCCAAAACCAGACCTTTTCCCCTGCTTGGAGGACACTGGCTGGTGAGTAACTGCTCTTTCAGTGTCAGACCTCTACTGCTTTACGTTTGCTTTAAAGCCACTGCAGCCTTTGTTTTTTGCAGGTGGCTTTGTAGGTGAAAATGTGGGTTTCTAGCTTTGCTCTAAGTATGCTTTAATTTAAGCCTGAAAGTTTCATTTCCATCTTGCTATCTGTGTTTTGGGGTTTTTTTCCTGATATTTTGGTATTTCTACACTGGTATTGAAAGACAGAATTGGATAGAAGGACTTAATCTTTCTAAAGCAATGCTTTCTCTACGTATTTGTTCCAGGTCTGGTTCACCTGCACCCCAGTACTTCAGCATGGGCTTGGTCATGCAGGAGGGTGCGAGGCACCAAGCTGGCAGCCGAGTCCGGTAACAGGAGGTTTGCTCAAAACTGAGGGACGGACTGTGATTGAAAACTCTGAAGTGGTTTAGAGAAAAGTTTTGCCAGAGAAAGTAAGGCTGAGCAAGGCTCTCGAGGAGTGACGCTAACAAGCGTGCCCATTAAAAACGATTAAAATACAGTGAAGTTGTGTGATAGCTTCTTTGTCATGCTGCAGTCTTGAGTTCTATGTAACTTGGGATAAAATACAGATCATCTCTATTTGGTTAAATCTGTAAGGGATCAGTACACACCACGACTGCAGCTCTCGGCCCTCTCCCCGTCACCTCGGAGAAGCTGGTGAAACACATAACTTAAAACTTTGTCATTCATCAAGTGTTTGCATATTGATGGCAGGGTCAGCAGTGAATGTTGCACATATCAGAGAAAGAAGAGAAGGGAATAACTGGATTTTAATTATTTCAGGACGGCCAAAGAGAGGCTGGCACAAACAGGATTTCTAGCTCTGTTTCATGCATGGCTAGGGGACTTCCACGTGTCATACAGAGAGAAAACAGAAAATGTAATTTATGTTATGACTTTCTACATAGTACTTCTGACTGAAACCAATGTGTTCTTTTCACAAATGGTGTCATGGGTGAATTCCGCATGATTGACTGAAAGTATTAAACCGGTCCTATGCTGGTGAAATGTCAACATGTTGAAAAAAAAAAAAAAAAAAAATCAAATAACTCCATTTCAGATGTTAAACCATGGCTGATAAAGAGGCTGAATGGCTTTCAAAGGTTTGAAGGTACATTTTGTGTTGAAAGCAACAGAAAAGGGAAGAGCTCTGTTTTTTTCCTTTGTTTCAGGGTTTTTTGTTTGTTTTTTCTTTCCCCTCCAAGTTCCATTTCGGATCTGCCAGGTCACAGGTTTCTGCAGGCCCACCATTCGTCAGGCATTCAGTTGGTATATACGTTAGGAACCAGAGAACACCGTTCAGCTGTTTGTTGGCCTGGGTTTCCCTACAAAACAAATGGCATAAGGACTTTTGCTTTGTGATGCAAACGTGCTCTCCATTCCACAATGTCGGTACGTATCTTCTAAATTTAGGGAGAAGAATCACCTTTCCGTACAGTGTGATGGCAATCCAGGAAAAGCACCTTCTGATAGGAAATTTTTTTCTTAGAAATGTTTTTGCTTTGTGAAATTTGATTTCACTTGTGATGTATCCTGCATACGTATGAAAACCAAATCTCTCTAATGGCAGAACCGCATGGTACCAAGAACTGGGAGAACGTGGGAGCGATGAGTGAAGCAGACAGTGGTGCGAGTGAGGAATTCGGAGCAGAGCTGGAGAGGTGGAAGGTAGGGTGGAGCAGCCTTGTCCGCAGTCCCAGCATTCTGTCTAGTTTCATTGTGGACCATGTACACATAGCATCAACGCATGTAGTATATACGATTATTTTTCAAATTGTGGTGTTTTTTATGGGACGTGTTAGGATTAAAGTCTGTGAATCCTCTTTAGCTGCTCTGGGGTTCAAAGCTTTCAGAGGACTTCTGTAATTTCTCAAAACCTGTGATCAAATGCCAAATAAATGAGCTAGGAAGTTGTCAAAAGACGACTGCAATGGCCATTTAGGAAGGCAGGTTTTCAGGCAATATCAAGAAGCTCTGATATATCATGTCACTACCTGAAGGGAGATGCTATGGCACACTGGTCTCCTCAAAACGGACTGGAAGGCCGCTCCGGAGACGGCAGCGATTAGCGTGAGTGATGGACTGGGACGCAAACGTCCCCTGCTCGGTGCTTACAGGGCTTGGGAACACGCCTGCTGACTCCAGCAAATGCCTTCCTCTGCGGTAGGAGCAAATGGAGAGAGAAAATTTGCCGTACTGGGACTGCTGGGAAAGCAGCGGCAGCTCCCTTCTCTCTCTGCCATTTTGCAGGGGAAGGGATCGAT
>KL256992.1:20162-35887 GCA_000699545.1 Podiceps cristatus
GCAGTGCGTGCGCATTAACACCTCTACACAGCTTCCAAAATAAAGCTGGGCTGAATTCGATGGCTCGTACTGCGGGCAGAGCAAACCTGCATTTCTTGAATTGCTCTGCAAGGACATTCCTCCTCAGCACCTCTTTGCTCCTAGGATGAAGAGAGGGTGTGAATAACTCGATATTTTGCTCTGTTCCATGGAAAATAATAGCCACATTCTGGCCCAACACTATGCAATTTAATAATTAAGAAATACTTTATGGCATGGTTATCAGTAAGAAAGAACAAGTGCAGGTCATGTGGAAAGCATGTGGAAGCTGTATTTAAGTTCATTTGATTTGACACTGGTCCCTGCAGCCCCTTCCTCCCGTGTCACGATGCGCAGCCAGAAGGATGTTCTTTATGGCAGGTTTCAGTAGACACAAAGTCCTGAACCCGCATTTAATGCCTGACACGGAAGGAGGCAACCCAACGGCATGTGAGGCAACCCTACTCCCGTGTAATTACGGGTTGTTTCAGCCTCTTGTTGCTTCCCAGGAGAATGAGCTGTCTGAAGTCGCTTTACCGTGTGCCACTAAAGGATCATCCAGATCTTTGATCCTCTCTGGATGGTTTGTTTTGTTTTTTGTTTGTTTTTGTTTGTTTGTTTGTTTTTTTAAAACAGTAACTAGTATTTTACAGTGCCATTAATGTGCCAGGTCACCCCTGAAGGCTTCTATGACCATGTCTACATAACAAGGTACCCAAATTAATTCTGAATGTGCTTGCTTACAAAGGAGGAGCATGGCAGTGATGCTAATGAATCAGTCTGTAACAGTTTGTATGTCCTGGTTTGCAACCAAACTAATCAACCAAGTTACACCTCGTGCCAAAACCATGTGGAGATGGAGCCGCGAGCGCTGCCGGGGCCACCTCTGCACCTATAGCATGTGGTACCCTGGGCTGGCTCCCTCTTCCAGTTACGGTAAGAGCTGCAAAAGGCAAGTGGGGTCAAAATAAAAAGAACTTACAAGTTGTTATATTCGGTCATTTATATTGAGCACCTACTTGTAGGATGGGTGGGAAACTGGGATAAGATAATTAGGTATGGTTTATGCTAAAAGGATAGCTCCTCCGCAGGGCTGGAGTTATTAATAGTGTTCATCAGGAACCGTTTGAGACTGGCGCGTAACCTGGCAATGTGCTAATGAAATTTGCCAGTGACACAAAAGCCAGCGAGGTATTGCCAGCACAGAGCAGGCTTGCTATATAGGAAGAAATAGATGACGGGGAGGGCTGCAGTAATGAAATCAGATGAGTAATAATAAAAAGTACAAGATTATGCACTTTGGGACTTAGAAATGAAAAATTTCTGTCATAACTGGAAAATTACAGTTGTAGGTGATGGAGGAAGAGAAAGGACTTGAATATTTGAGTAGACCTTTTCTTGTAAACCAGACCTTGGTGCAGCTATGCAAACCGTCGCACATAGGATGCTGTTTACAATTCTGGTCACAATTGTTCAAAACAAAAGTCAATCGGAACTGGTGTGGAAGAGGACTTTCCAGCCCGCCCATCAGCATCCCAGCCTGTCTTTCAACAGGATCCCAAAAGGACTCAGTTAAATCAGCCCAGCAGTTCAAAGCTGAAGAGGTCGGCTTGTTTTCTGCAGACGCGTCGGGATGAAATACCAAAAGGTGACTATAAACCAAAGGAATGGGAACATGCAGTCAGATCAGCCTAAATTTCTCCTGAGTGAATGAAGACCAAAATCCACTAAAGGATGAGGACCTGGAACCACCATTCTGTGGGAAGAGACCGTGGAACCAACCTTGCCAGCTGCAGCGTGGAGACAAAATGGTGCGTTGTGGTCGCCTGTGCTAGCGAGGGACTCGGTGAGCCAGGCTGGAGGCTGCTTCCAGTCTTACGTGTTACATTGATTTTTTTTTTTTTTTTTTTTTTTTTTTTTAAGTTAGACTGTGCTTTTGAATGGCCTGCCGTGAATTTTGGTGGCTGCAGACAGTCCATCCCTCTGTCTGTTCCCTTTGTTAGCAGCATAGACGGTTTGCCAATTAGAAGAGGTGTGATTTGTTCTCCCCAGGTGGAATAAAAAGCAGAGGACAAAGTTTAATAGAACATTTTAAAGTGTCTTCAGGGACCGCAGCACTGGAAAGGGAGGCCAAAGCATTGATAATTTTTTTTTTTTTTTTTTCTTTTTTGTGTGTGTGTGTGTGTGATGCATTTGCATTACCCGTGTGGCCAAGTCCCCAGGGAGAACTTCAGGCAGGTTCTTGAGCATATTTTGAGGTTGTGGTGAGAGCCATGATGTTCCCAGGGCCCTGGGAAGAAATCAAAGAAGGTGCTGACCAATAACAGCTTGGCAAGTGAGCAGAAATTTTAAAAAGTTACCTCTTAAAACTGTGCAAGACTAGAGCTACCCCTCAAAGTGGCCCATACCCACAGCTAAATCTTCCATTTTCTTTTCAGCATGTAATTTCACAGCAGTCTGATTGCTTTTCCACAGCATTTTCATCATGCTGTACAAGAAAGAAGAAAATTACTAACGGTTAGTTGAACTCTGCAGTCTTCACTCGAGAAGAACCCCATTGCCTTCAGTGGGACCAGTTCCCAGGGTTGGATTTGGATTTTTTTTTCCCCCATTTATCATTTGGAAAAGGGCTGAACAGGACCCCTATTTCTAGAGAACATGATATTTTGATAAGAGTATGTGTCACAGCTATGAGTATATTTGATTAAAGCAAGGCTTACCATCAGCAGTGATCTGGAAAGGCGGATGTAAGAACAATGCCCTGTAAGCAATCGGGAAGATAATTTCATTGAAGATGTTAAATTCCACAGCACTGTGATTTTTTTTTTTTTTTAATTTTTTTTTTTTTTGCGTAGTACACCTCAATGCATGATGCAAAGAAAGCACCTAATAAACCAGCACTACTTAATCCAACTAAGAAAATTATAAAGTGAGAGAATAAACAAACACATGGGTAAATTGATGGGCCTTATGTCTGTTACCATATAGTAAGACCCAAATACTCTGAGAAAACCTAATTGCAAAGCACGTAGGAAATGTTCAACCAGTAAGTCTTTATGAGTGACAGCGTCCCAGATCCTGATGTCTGATGCGCTTGGGATTTCTTGCCCGCAGGGGATTTCTGCAGGTTAGATAAGCCCTTTGGCTGACAACTTGTGAAGTGGGGAGATACCTAAATGCCGCGAGAAACAAATAGATGATCCTGTGCAGGTATAAAATAATAATAATAATTATTATTATTTTTAAAGATCTGGAGTCCTACCTATTGGCATCGTTCCTGATGCTTTGATAACTTGTTGGTTGCCCCGAAAGCCGGAGACAGAAACATCTGTGTTGGCACCGCTGAGGCCGCTGTCTGACGGATGTTTGGGGTTTTCGGAAGGACACCAGCAGTCTCCGACTGTGGGGGAATTCGCGGCCACGTCCGACAGTGCCGTCAGTGGGCAGGTCTGAGCCGCTCCCGCTGCCTGATTAATTCTGGTATTTTCCGCTCTCGCACTGCATCACTTTTCTTTGTTACTGCACTTTATTACCATCCCTCACCCCTCCAGGCATTTCTCCACAATATATTTTTCATGAATCTTGCAGATGGATTATACTTTTCTCTCCCACCTCTGTTTCTTCACTCTGCTTGACACGGGGCTTTGCCGTGCTGAGCTGCAGGTCCTGGGGTGGGCAGGGTGAGCCGGGCTCTTCCCCCCGAGAACCGGCGAGCGCAGCCGGGCCGAGGCCTCGGGGAACAAGCGCAGCTTTAAAACAGCTTTTCTCCTTCAGCAAGGAGGGCCCAGCCGCTCGCAGGGTGGGTACCACCGCGCACAGGCCCAGCCGTGCCCGGAGGGGATGCAACGCTCCTTGCGGTAGACATCAGCACAGGTCCAGTCTAAATTTAACCTCTAGTTAGGAATAAAATGAATATTTTTGAATAAATCTGGGACTAAAAAAAAGACCGTTCTTACTTCTGACTTGTCTTTTGCCTGACAATACAAAAAATGAACTATTCCTGTAATGTTTGACACTCCTACAAGACCAACAGCTCGCTCCTATCAGTTAAAACACATTTATCTTTTCATTAGTTTAAACTTACAGGAATAAAAGTCTTTTTGTTAAGCAAAGAGGCATTTGCAAATGTCAGGATTAAGAAAACTGTTATTCTCGTATGCTCCTAAGCACCATGTTTTTTCCTCTCTTTGTTTTCAAGTCTAAAAGCAACAGGAAGGTCGACATGACCGTGGCCTAAAACTTGGGACCATGAATTTGACAAATGCCGCAGCCTCATATCACTTTACTTCCATGAATAATTTTTTTATTTCTTTTTCCCAAGAAGACCGCTTCTTGAGGAGGAGGAGGAGGCTGACCCGTGGAGCCCTTCTAAAAGACACTCTGATAACATGTTTTTTCACTTCAGCAGTGCTATTTGTTTGTGCGCTTGACATTTGTCCTACGTGTTTGTGCCACCTACTACAGCTCCCTCTGATCAAATCACTGCTTCTGTTATTATTTCTCTGTTCCTTGACTTTTTCCAGTGAACTGAAAATATTTTCACTCTTGTTTGCTATTGATCAGATAATCCACAGGTCTGAGCTTCTCTGACATACCCAGGACCGCAGGCTGATGTATTGGAAAACAAATACATATGAGTAGTTTATATTTCTTTCCCGTACTTACACAATGTTGTAATATTTGCAATGCATTCTTGACTCATTACAATTGACAGTGATTACATTACTATACACATACAATGTGCGTTTCCAGGAGGGGAGTCTGAGAAAGCAAAATGACCAGGAATTCTTTTGAAAATACTCAGCTCTGCTCTTTTCCCCCCTCAAAAAACCCTCTGTTGTAGATAAAATAATTTGTTTGCAACTGGTCTCTGAACACTTCCAACAAATTTAAAAACATTTTCACTATTTACATTCTTCTCAAGAGGAGAAGCAGTCATTTTTCACATTTAGTGAAGATAAATGCATGCTTTTCTGTCAAGGGTTTCCTTTAGCTCTTGCCTTCCTTGGCTGGTTTGGTACAGAAATGTCAGAGAACCGCCGGCAAAGGGATACTGCAGCTGGAGGAGCCCTTCCTGGCATCAGGTGCGCTTCTCCCCTTAGGGCCGCTTTATCCCACAGCCGTTTTTTCTTGAGTATGATAGGAAAACCTGACGCTGACTAATTTAGTAGCCATTAAATCCCCATTCTGGTATTTCCCAGTCAAACATCCTCCTTGCTGTCTGCTGCAGCTGTTAACGGGCAAGGGGGGTGAACTGTGGGGTATCTCACGGCCAGCTAGCTGCAGCCCTGTGCAAGGGACCGTGCTGTCTTCTCTTTTACATCTGCATATTCTGGGGGAAAAACAACGTGGCAGTATCAGTGCACAACAGCTACATGGTAGTTAATGACTGGTGCATGGGTCACTGTCTTTGAATATAATTATTCCTGTACAGATCAAATTTTGTGAGAAGGACACAACATAAAATGCTGAACAGGATACGATGTGTCTTAAAGAACTGTAAATATATTGAAAGCGATGAAGAATTTGGTCATTAGAGGCGGTGAGTTGAATCATCTTCAGCTCTGTCTTACTCGAAAAAAGACTGAGGACATGAAATGCTTTGGAGCATGGGCTCATACTGGAACGATGGAGTTCATCCATCGCTGGAGATCCAGCGGCGGGATGCAGCACCGCCGCAAGAGACGCGCGCACCCCCCAGCACTTTGCCCGTAGACTGTAGAGAGAATTACATAACAGTGTCTCTTTTTTTTAAAAAAAAAAAAAAATTAAAAATTTATTTACCTTTAAGTCAAATATGTTTTCTCCTTCAGATACAACAGCAAAGCTTTTGGAAACTTTATACAGTGCTCAGTATTTTGTAATGGGTTGGATACTGGTTATTCGGTGAGCTTAGGCTGTGTCTTCCTCTCCAAGCTCTGAGTGTTGGTGTGCAGCTTCCAGCCCACCTACCTGGCAAGAGGGAAGGGCCAACACAGCAGCTTTCGTGAAAACTGAAGTCCATGAAGTTTTGGAGGTGAAATTGGGTGCATTTGCATGAAAATTCAACAAAGCCCCGAAGTGTTTGCTCCTGTGCATCTGGCCATCTGCCCTGCTCAGCAGAGACTCCCCCAGGAGCTCCTCCAAGGACTTCTGAAGCATCTGAAAGAGGTGGGATTTCTGCTAAGAGGGAGCAGGTGGATAAGCTTGACCTTAGACTTTGGATTGTTGATTAATTCAGGTGTCCATGCAAACCAATCTGCCAGTTATTTCTCTGGCTGAGAGATTACAAATAACAGGGTCAATTTATAACCTCTTCCAACTTTCCATGCAACTTCAACCAGGACAAAAATATTTCTTTTTACATACACCATTATTACAACCCAGATGACTACAAAGATATGGAATTATAAAACCACTTGCTTCCACAACTGAGCTGCATTTTTACTGCATGATTTATAGGCCTGTGACAAGGAGACCCTTCTCTAATAAAGGGTTTTTCCAAGTGAATTTGCATCAGTTTCGTAGGTCATACTCCTCACTTCAGTTCTTTTGTCTGCCATTTGCTATGGCTGTTAAACAGCTTTAAAATTAAAGTGTGATTATTCAGAAATCACTTCATAAAACATTATATGCCATTTGCCACCAGTTTTTCCTTTATGTCGCACACCAGGCAAGAGAAACTGCTGAGTTTCAACTAGCAATGGAAAGTTCATTATGGGTAATTGTTGACTAGGTAGGAAGGTGATCTTATAGAAAAGAGATCAGAAGCATCTAATTGTCTTCATGTGGACATGAAGCTTTACAGATGGAATGGGTGTGCTGCTTGCAGTATCATCAGTGGCACTGAGGTAACGGATAGATCTCTTCCTAATGCCGACTGACAAAGACGGGACAAACTGTAGAATATTTCACTGTTGCTACAAAGCTTATTTCCTTTGTTCAGCTTCTGGAAGATGAATGGATTAATGGTAAATTGTATTTTTAAAGAAAAAATTGTTTTGGTGATAATGCAGGTGGGTGCTTCGCTGAGGAGGAAGGTGGGGTTTTGATTATCTGGATAAACAGTTTAAAAGCATTTATCTAATATTTCTTTCTTCAGGTTGATGTCCTGATACTATTGGTTTAACGATGGTGTATTATTCTTGTCCCAGGTAAAGCACAGAGGCAGATGCCATCGCACTCATCCCAAAATGGGGACAGCTTGTGGTGAAATGCTTTTATGGACCAAGTGGTCTTTCTCAAGGAGTGAGAGAACACAATAGGAAATTGTAGCTGCCAGTGTCTTCTTTTTCTCAGAATAATGAAATGCTAAAATAACATCACAGCCTCAGCTGCCTCAGTATTATTATTTGGTTTGCTTTGAGCACAAATACTTGTGTATAGGACAGTATTACATCATCTGAAGGAAGTGAAAGTATGAGTAGGTAGGGATCTGGGAAAGGATTTTATTATTTGGAGTGGGATGGTAACTGATGGAGGGAAAAAGAAAGAATTAAAAACAAAACAAGCATTTAGCGAGAAGGAAAAGAGACTTTCTGTGCCTTTATGTAACTGTGCTATCAAAATCAACCATTCAACAAGGAACGATTACGGTTACTGTGAGCTGGAAAAGAGGCCGTGTCCTCTGCCCTTAACCAGTGCGGGAAAATGGGGAAAGGAAAAGGCCAATCAGTAAAAGAGTGAAAATGTCAAGAAAATAAAGATGTCTATGGGGACTTTAGAGTTAACCTAAAAGCATGTCAATGTGCAAGGTCTGTACATATTTCTCTCCCCCCAAAGTCTGCTTTTTCCAAGCCTCATTAACCATTTTGCTGAACATTACAATCATTACTCTTCTGCCAGGTTATATCACATTTTTCAACCTTTTAGGTACAGACCTTAGAATTATTGATCCAATGAATCATACTGACTTAGGTGCTGGCTGCAGCTGAAACACTTCGGTAGAAACCAGGATGGTACATATTTCTCTCCCCCCAAAGTCTGCTTTTTCCAAGCCTCATTAACCATTTTGCTGAACATTACAATCATTACTCTTCTGCCAGGTTATATCACATTTTTCAACCTTTTAGGTACAGACCTTAGAATTATTGATCCAATGAATCATACTGACTTAGGTGCTGGCTGCAGCTGAAACACTTCGGTAGAAACCAGGATGTTGGCTAAATATTGAACTTTTTTTTCAAATATGCTTTAAGAAAGGGAGTATTTTTCCATATGGAAGAAGCAGCAGCATGGGGGCATCGCCTCTGTGCAGTTTCTATGGTACTGCATGATGTTTCAAGCATTGAATGCCAATAATCATCTAATGACAAACACCAAAAAAACCCAAACAGATATATTTTCTTTTTTGTTACCGAAAAGAATGAGATCTCTATACCATAGAGCCATTCTGTACTCATTATCTGAGGCTAGTGATATTATTTTGGCATTTTATTTGCTGACTGGGCTCATTTGGCATGTGATGGGAGCAGTATGAACAGGCCTGACCGACCTCTTGGGGTCGTAACCTCCAGCAAAGGAAGGTTTATAAGAATCACCCATTTGCACCCACACGATGACTGTTGCTGGCGTCTGTAATATCCACAAGTGCTACCCCAGACGTGACAGAAGCAGATAGGCAGTGCTCATCCCTTTTTCCCATGTTTGGCAATGCCAAAAGACTAAGCTATTTGTGCGAGTGAACGATTTTGACTGAGCTACAGAAAAATCCTGCCTTAGCTGCCAGAGGGCACATGTGTGCACTGCATTAGGAGCTTTGGATTTTTGTCTTGTAATCAGGATTATGGTACTTAAAGAATGGGCCTAGAGTTTATCCACCACAGAACTTATTAGTATAATTTGAAATCTAGAATAAACACACAACCAGATGTGATTCTTTCTCAGACTGTTGATGGTTATGGAACCTGACCATTAAAAACTGAAATAAGGTCTTTTAGAAGAGATGCAGTGAAATCACTGATTGAATCAACAGCAGTTAGAGGTGTGAAACGTTGTCCTGTTCCGATACACGTACCCTAATTACAGAGTTGTTCATAAACTTTGATCAGCTTCTGTAAGAGATGTGACAATACAATAATGATAAACTAATTAAAGCAAAGATATTAAAGATTCCCAAGCATCTGCTAAGTCTGAGATGAGACAAAATAATGACTACTTTAATCCTGAAAGACTCAGCGCGGGTACACTCATCTCAGGTTGGATCCAGATGTATTTAGGGAAAAAACGCGGGACTTGACGCACAGGTATTTGTCCGCGGGCAGGCCTGAAAACAGATTCTATTTATTAAACAGAGTGTAAAGAGAAGGCTTGCAGGATCATATCTGTAGAGCAAAGCATTATTTTTATTTTCATTGTTTCAGTGCCTGCAGGACCAGCAGAGATTGCAACCGAACCGCGACAGCGCTGGGTGAGGACGGGAACCGCCACCTCCCGCTTCTACCTGCCTTGCTGGTGCTTCACTTGCTGCGGGGAATTTGTAACAGAGTCGGGAACAAGATGTTCTGAGCCTCAGACTGGTACTTGAACATCAGGTTTCTTTGTCTTCTGTCTCCAGCACTTCACATTTGGTTTTCTGTTGTACCCAGGCTGCTTAAAGCTGCCGGAGAATTCCTGCACCATCCCCTGGCATCCAGGTCGTGTGACAGCAGCCCTAAAAAATCCCCTAAAAACATGCATGAGATACTGTCTCTTTGCTCATTGTTAGATACAACATAACGATTTTTAAAAATACCAAATACGCTAATTATATTGTAAGCACTTTTGTGTTTACTGGATGAAATGCATAATTCACGAGCTTAACACCTCCCAGCACTAAACTGGGATTACAAAACTGCGCATGGGTATTCAGTTTACCACAAAATATAGATTGGCAAGGAACGCAAGACAACATATTTTGGCAGATCTGGGTTGCTTGCTGTAAGGTTCAAGAGAAATGAGCTGTATGATTTATTATGTAGAAAAAAAAATGATAGAATATTCAACAGGATTTCTCAATTCACTTATCTGTTTTGTTTTTAAGAATAAAGAGATTGAAATAGTTAATAATTTTGAATGAAATTAACTTTTCTTTAGCAAAGCAAACAACAACAACAAGCCATGGTAATTCTCTTGCAGCTTTCCAAAACAATTAGGGGGTAATGACTGCTGAAGAGATTTTCATGTCATTTCAAACACTGGATAGAACAATTGGAAGCTACAAATTTTTCTCATTGTGACTTTATTATCTGAAAGGAAATGTCTAATTTGGAGTTTGTTATTATTGTTTTATAGTCCATGAAATATAAGTATATAAGTAAACATTTCCATGAATTTAAATATATAAAATCCATAATGTGCAATCATTAAAAATTAAACAGTTCTTTAGCTGAGGCTGAGCCAGGCTAAATTGTAACCAGGGTTGAAGCCCAGGAAGGGGTGAGGACCACCGAGGGCCCAAGGAAGATGTGAAGCTGGTGGGTGCTGCTGGCCGGGAGCTGTGAGAGGTGAGCGTTGACCCCAGTGGTTGGCAGATAATACATTTTCTACAACTCATTCGCCGCTGATAGCTACCTCCCTTCCGAGGGGCACATATATATTAAAAAAAAAAAAAAAAAATCAACAAAAAAACCCAAACAAACAAAAAAACGCCAAAAAGCAGCTGTAATTCATTTAAAGGTGACCTGTGTTTAAGAATTATTGTATATGGCCTTTCAGTGAGACTGCTTATCCCAAATTTTTTCTTATTTTCTATCTCAATTTGAGTATACGAAGGGTAATGACATGTGAATAATATTTGAAAGAATGGGTTCCTCACCTTTTAACGACTGTTGATTAAACTAGTTCCATTAACAGGGCAGCAATGAGAAGTATTTTTTCCTGTGTGGATCCTCTAGCATGTAATGAGGTCTGGGTTTATAGAGTAGCCTTTTTCTTCCTAGAAATGCCAACGTAAATCTTGCTCCTTGGTGCGTCAGTCCAGGGTCTGCCTCCCCCCAGCCTGCTCACTCCTTAGGAGCTCTAATCTGTTCCTCTGCCTTTCATCCAGCTGTTCTGCCCCAGGTCACTCCGTCCAACTACGCACCAGATGCTCTTTCTGGCATTTCACCTTGCTCCTCACCCCGCCTGCACGGTTTAACTGTCCCTGAGCTCCACCGGAGAGGAATTTTTCCAGGCTGTTTTGATCCTCATCCAGACCATATGTATTTCCTTCCCTTTCAAGTGCAGTAAATGTGTTGCTGGAAGCGGACGTCCCTGTCGCTCTCATCCTGCCCCTTCCTCCCCAGAAGCGCTCGAAAAATGTTCCTTCCATGCCGTGTCTCGCTCTGCCAGCACTGGCGCTTCCCGTCGCCTCTGTGCCTGCCTCCTCACCTCCCTTTATGTGTTACACCACCCTTGTGCATAGGAAAAAAGCCCCAATCATTTTTGTAAGCTGTTACGTTAACCTTTAAATCCCTTTTGAAGTCTCGCCGTGCTCTGATGGCTGCCGCTCGCCCCTCTGGCACTGCTTAGGTAAATGACAAGCTGTAACTTCTGCTCCCTGTTATTTTGCTGTCCCCGTCTCCCAACCTTTGCCACTCTCTGATTTTCCCTCCTGGAGCATCCTGTCCGTCACACAGGTTATTAGCTCACCAGCTGTCTCCTCCGCTCTATTTCTTACAATGCCGAGAAAAATGGGATCCTGAATCCTGATGTCTAGGCTGTACCATAAAGAATAAGGATTATGATCATTGGCGCCATTCTGATTTATTCCATTATAGTATCTGTTTACAGCACACGAGCATCATTGTATAGTAACGATAGAGATAAATTTTTGCCCCTTATTTTTCAAAAACACTTGCTAGCTGTATATCATCAATTTTCTTCTCATTTAGATACTTGCTTCTGCTTTGGGAAAAATAAAACTATCCCAGTTGTCTAGGTAATAAAGCTGGTGAAACAAATTCTGAAGTGCATTTTACAATGGAATTTGATTGTGATAATTTTTCATGTGTTAAAAAAGAGCATGCTTGCTTTCTCTGGGAAATGTTTGGGCCTCTGTTTTGTTGGGGGTATTTTTTTTTACATCCACAACTTGTAGCCACGCGGAAGATCCCCCTTTTTTTCATGGGGAGATAGAAACATCCCGGTGTTTACCAGCTGAGTTTGCTAAAAAAGTATATATTGTAATTTAATGAGGCCTGAAGTTGTATGGCTAAGACTTGAAACAAAATCTTTAAGCGGTGTGAATCTGAATTTTGAATGTACACCTGCCGCGCAAGTCTGGTGTAAATACCTAGGGAAAAAATGGCAAATGCCTGATATATTTCGAATTATGTGAGCGGGTTCAGCTACTGCAGTGGGTCTGGATGCTCTTCTGGAGAACTTTAATTAAGATGACTTCTGCATCCAGAGGTCAAGTGTCCGGCCACCGCAGATGGAATCTATTTCAGGCCGTGAGTGCTGCTCCCACCATGCCGGTGACTTGTACGTGTGGTTTCACGTAGCAAAACTTGGGCTTGGTGTCGTTGGGGTCTGCAAGCCGGCCAGCCGGTTTGCCTTTGGGAGACAGGGCTCCCCTATGGCTCTCAGGATTTCAGGGTCTCGGGGCTTGGTGCCGTGGGCTGCTGGCGCTCACACTTACCCCATCGCTCTCCAACCCTCGTGGTCCTTCATCTCCACGGCTGGCAGGGCGTTGCATCCCTGGGTGGAAGCAGGGACTGTAGCTTTCAGGTTTTCAAAGCACGCCCAGCACGCTCACACCCATCTCCATGGACTTGCACTGTGGAAATCAGAGCTGCATAAATGCTCTCACCAGGATTTGTGCGCAGTTTCTTTTTTTGGGTCATTAGGGTTTGTTTTCATGGTTGGCCAAAGCGTGTCCTGGATCGGCTCCACTTCTCTTGCTTCTCAAAGTAAGACTCGCTCTGTTGACTGCCCAGTGAGATAACATATTTTACTACTTTATTTCAGTCACTAAAACTATAGATTAGATATCTTGGCTCTCACCAGTTATCATGTTGCAGAATCTCCCTTGTCACTTTGGGAAGTCGGGGTGGGGGATGAGTAAAATGGTCCTCTCAGAAATCCTCAAAGAATATCCTGTTGCTCCAATCAGCACAGATGCTCCCCTCTTCCCCACCTCCCGTTACCTGTCCTTTCCCAGTCAGCATACATGAATTTACCAACCAAATGTTCTTTTTTTTTTTTTTTTTTTATTATTATTATTAACAGGGAAATTGAAGAAATATTCAGATAAGTTGGAATTGGTCCTATTGCACAGGAATGAGAAATTATCCATGTGGTGGTTCTGTGATATTGTTCCTCAGCTGCAGTCCTTGGGAGATCGCCATGATTGTTCACATGCAAACAAAAGGAGTCTAATGAAAGTGTTTTAATCTGCTGATCAGCTATTCAGAGAGAAAGGGATGGCCGTGCTAGGTGTCTGGGAATGAGTGCAGCAATGGTAATCAGAATATTCATATTTATTTATACTTCTTAGCAAGCTATTGTGTGCATAATGTTGTTGGAGGTTGCTTTAGCTCCAGATTTCGTTCCCTGCACCTTGGGCAGATTAAAGAGCTCCAGGTCTAATTACACTGCTGGTCTCAATTTATCAAACCAGGAGACTCGTCTCTGTAAGCTCCCTGTATAGTTTAGCGTGGAAAGATCTAACGGAAAGTCATTCAAATAAGCTTAGACCCCTGTTTTGCGATTCTGCAACCCTTTGTGATGGCGTAAAATTTTGTTTTATGTGATTAAAGGGGTTTCTGATGGGAATCCAGCTCTTGCGACTTTCAGACTGTGGAAGAAGGTTTTTGGTAAGATCCATAACTGCACAACCCCAAGCAGTTTTCTGTCAGGGCAGACTTCAACAAGGACAAAACCTCCTTTAGGAATCGTGAAGCTGATGGGACGTCCTCTCCTCCTCCTTCATGCCATGAATATTGTGGTCAGATAACAAAAGTCTTGGTGCTGGGGGAGCGACAGTAGAAGACTATCAACAATAAACATTTTATTAGAGCTTGACAGGTTGAAGATGATTTCAGGTCTCACAGGTAATGAGATCTTACCAACAACCCATCACGCGCTGTCATTCCTCGTTTCACATAAAATCATTTTACAGCAGAGCCTACAACCCTCCTAGTCCTCGCCGCGGCGCGAACGCACGGCAGCACGCTTGCCTGAAGCCAGCCGGAGCGGGGAGATGTCTTCTCCCGCTGAGGCGAACCCACCTGAGCGCCAACGGAAGGGCAGAGGTGAGCAGAAGGGCTCTGCACCTGCCCACTTAACCCTTTGCGTTCCTGCCACACGAGCGGTTTGGTTGGGATGTTCAGGTGCCAAATAGGTGACAAAGTTATTTCTGAAAGCGTAGTCTTTTTGGTGTTGCCTCTCATTGGCAGTAACCACAAAAAGGAAGATGAGAAGTGGATGTGGTTGGCTAAAGATCTCTAAAGAGAGGGTGTGACCCCGCTTTGAGACAGTTTTCAGCTGTAAAAAACCCTGCAGTAAGTGGAGTCGTGTTAGGTAAGAGAAATCGGGTTCCCCCGGATGCTCGTAATAAAAGTAAGGAAAGAGGGTTTAGGGAATGACAAAGTTCATCTTTCTTCAGTTGTATTTAGGTTCCATATTGTGTTTAGAAAGATGAAATATCTTTCACTGCACTTATTTTCCTACCAAAAGGATATATATATATTTTTTTTTAATTTTATCAAAAAATACACAAACTCTCCCATGTCTCCACACGGCTGTGAAAAGCTGGTGATAGAAAGAGTCTCTAGATAAATCTGTGGCTCACCCCAGCACATGTGGAAGGTCAGAACTGGCTGAAACTGTTGAAAATTACAGCATTGAGTAAAAATTTCCTCTAAAAAGAACAGACCGATGAGCAGTCCCATTCCTGATAAACTACGGCTATGAAATAGTGCTGTATCAATTTCAAGTAAATTCACATAACTGCATGTCAGACTTTATAGGTGATGCCAGAACCAACGATAATTAGTCTTTTCTTGCTATGATTTCATATACATGCCAAAGTATAGCACATTGTATAGCACTTTTTAATTAAGGCAAGCTAAATTTTGTTAAACACCTCTCATTTCTGTCTCATTTCTCTGCCGCATTATGCCTTTCTGCATTGCCAGAACTGGTTGAACTGTTGCATCAAATGGCCAGACAATATCACTTTACCCAGAGGAACACGCTGTACTTACACAAAGGAAGATATTTTTCTCTTACTGAAATAGATCCTTAAAAATATATTCTGAAAGAAGTGAAAAGAAAGGACACAAAATGCAAGAAAATGCCCATATTGAGAATGTAGATTTTGTTCATGCTTTGTCTATGCAATACCCAAAGTCCTTGCGCTGCTGCTGTTTGTAGCAAATTATGTATCACCCTTTTCTGACTCTTTTTACTGCTCCGTTCTCTTACCTATTCTTTCCCCTACTCAGCACCTTCCTTCCTCTTCATACAGTGTTATAAAAGAGAAAATTGCTAAGTTTGAGGATCAGATGAGAAGAAAATTATGTGCTTCCTGCCCATACGATCAGGCTTTGCTTGTGATCGCATCTACCGCGGGTGAGGCAAATAACTGTGGGACCTGGGTAATAACTCCAACTGAGGGACCTATTTCTGCTGAATAGTAAATACTTTGCCAGTCATTCTGACGTTGTTTTCAGATTTGGGGTCAATTAATACTTTCTGAATACTCTGGATATGAGAGGAAAAATACAGGAAAAGATCCTCAAAACTGCTGGGAGCTGTTTGTT
>KL256993.1:545-12683 GCA_000699545.1 Podiceps cristatus
ACCTCCCCACCCCCTTTTATTTGAAACTTTGCTTGGTAGCATCTACGTCTTGCATAGAGAAAGTGCAGAACTGCTCCTCTCTGTCCCATTCGTGCTTTATAAACTCTTGCTGTTTCCTCTGCGGTCTCACTTTCAGGCTGAAAAAGCTCCTTTCAGCTTCGTTTAAACTTTACATTAAGAGAAGGGAAGCGAGTACAGCCATCGTTAGTTTCTGAGAGCGGATCATTTTGAATGACAGACGTGTTAAAGTTAGGCTGCTGCAAGCTACAGCCTCTGGGAATAACTCATGGAGGCAGCATACCTGAATTTGGCAGTGTGGCTACCACGCGATTGCCTGCAGAGGACAAAATTGCCTCTGTCCGATGAGTCGCGAGAAGCTTCCGGGACCCCTTACCCCCGCTTTCTTTTCCAAAAAAAGGGTGGCACGTGCAGCGAGTGGATTTCTTCCAGAGGTTCTCAAAAGGCGACTAAAAAAAGTCCAAGCAGCAGTTTACTATTAGAGTGATATGATGAATTCATGATCCGCTTGTAAATAGATTCTCTGGTTCGTGTGTTGAAACTTTGCATTGGTATGAAACGGTTTCGCAGTTGTTTCAAAACAAGGAATCCAGCACAGTAAATACAACCGAAAGGCCTTGACTGTCTTCCCACAACCTACTGCCCTGCTTGGCTTCAGCTGAGCTGCTCTTGATTGACACTTGTGCAATCAGGGGCGGGGAAAAAACCAAAAAAAACACCCCCAAAAACCCCAAAAAACACAACCACCCCTCCCCAAACCACAAAAAAAAACCCCCCAAAAAACACAACCACCCCTCCCCAAACCAACCCACCTCAGGCCTTTGGGGCAGTTGTATCTGTACCGATCGGCTGCCCGAGCTGGCAGCCCTTCCTGCGGGTCAGTACGCTGAATTCTCCGGCTGCAAGTTAAAGCTTAAGGACCGGCTTAATTTTAAGGGTACGAGTGGGTCCCTTTTAATTGGTGCACTTGTGTAATTAAAGTGATGCATGTGCTGGGGGCTTTGCAGCACTCGGTGTTTTGCAGAATCAAGCCCTCAGGTCTTGAAACTCTCTTTAAAAGAGCTTTGGTTGGTAATGATGTAAACTGACAGATTCACAAAGGCTGTTCCCAGCGTCTCTTGTCTGTCTTGCCTGTTTCTGTCATTCTTCTCTGTGTATTGTTTCCTAGAAAACAAGATTTTCAACACTTAAGATACAGTATCTGTTGCCAGGTGCAAGGAAACAATGGGAGGAAGTCTGATGCTCAGGTGGGAAATGAAGTGTTACTACTCCCAATAAATAAGATGAAATATTTTTTTTTTTTTTTTAGATGAATGTTTAAGCTGCTCTGTTTCTTAACTACTGATCATTTGCTGTTGGCTACAAAGCACTTGCCTGGACTAAATCCCGTGGGGGAGGGACTGCTTTGCTTTGTCTTACGAGCGCGATACCTGGAGCAGTGTGGAAAGGGGGAGTAGAAGGGGTGTCTCTAGGTCCAGCCTAAACACTGCTGTGAGCAACAGCTATTGTAAACCAGTTTATAGCCTTCAGACAGAGCGTGGGATAAACCAGAAAAGTCTCTCTCAAACTCATGGCAGGTATTTTCTACGGACTGTCAGGTAGCTGCGAGGTTAGAATAGCTTATAAAGCAACACAGTTATCTTCCTTGTCATTACTCACTAAGTTGGTGAGGATTTATAGAGCTGTCGGTATTTGACTTGTACATGCCAAAATGATCTAGATCATGATGCTGTAAATACTGCAACTGTTGAAAAGAAACAAATTAATTAGCTCTATTGGTGGTACCCTGTAAAACAAACTATAAAATACATGTTACAGACTTACTGCCATTTGGATTTTTGTTCCTTTTCAGAAGGTACAAGCTCCTATTTTTTAAATTGTCTCGAACAAACTGAAAATGTTGCTGCTGATAGGCAAAACTTGGAGGAAACGGAGCAGAAAACACTGCAGTTTGGTCTGAAGTTTGTATCTGCCAAACTGGTTTCTGCACTAGCGCAGGTTTCAGGCCGCGCTTGCTTCTGATAAGCGCTTTCCTCTTTCTCTCTGGTTGAGGTAGCAGAAACGTAACGAGGGTTATATGATAAGGTTTTCCAAAAGTTTACAAATTGTAACATTCTGATGATATCTGTGAATCCTATCGTGCTTTACATCAACAACTCTGTTCTTTTGAGCGTGTGAAAGGAAGAAAAATTTCTCTATCACAGCTTCCATAAGGGCTGGACTTTTTTTGGTAATAAGGAAATTATTTTGAGGTAACTAAAATACTTTATTCATGTAGTGTTTGATTGTATTATACTAGGTTTTTCGTGCATTAAGTTACTGAGTTTACCGTTCTCTGCTTAAAACGTCACCACCTCATCAAGCCGCAAAGAAACTCCTATGCGATCGATTATTCTTTGGGTTCCCGCCGCGCTGTGCGCTTACGCAGGCAGCGCCCGCGCAGAGGTGGCTGCGTCTGCCCGCCCCGGCACACGGGCCGTGCCTTTTAATTCTTCCCCTGCGCAGATTATGCCGCAGGATTTCGATAAGAATTAAAACCCGAGGAAGCCTCTTTTCTTAGGCGTTGGGTCTCGAGGCTGGAGGCCCCGTTAGCCGAGCGGTAAGTCCCCGCTCCAGCCGCTCTCTCCACAGGGTCACTAAGGGGGGGGGGGCTGTATTCTCAGCCCAGCTGCCAGCTTTTCTGCCTCTTGTCAGAGTGAATATCTTTTAGGCCTCCAAACCGATGTCAGATTTGATTCTAATTGGCCAATAGGCTCAAAACTTATTAGAGAGGGTCTGGCAGACGTGTTTATCCGCAGATAAGCAAGTCTAAACATTTCCTTGGGAAAGCGGGCCAAAGGAGTGATTTTCTGTTTGAGTCTGGATGTAAAGCAAGTCCTCATCTGGTGGTGCAACATCCAGCTGGGAGGGTGTTTTCTTGGAAGTCTTGATGACAATTTTGAGGCCTATATAATTGGTATTTGGAGTCATCTGTGGCGGCGTGCAGGACGGCAGATACGGGTCCACGGAGTTTGGGGAAACGGGCACAAACCTCTGCACGTGGTGGAGATGGGGTAGCGACGTGGGTGCGGGGAGAGCGTAGGCTCCCCCCTTACGTGGAAGTGTTTCCAGCAGTGAGCGAGCTGTGGTGTGCAAGGACCTGCACGTACACAAGTTTCTTCCCCTGAAACTGATGGTATTGCACTCTGAAAATTAATTCAGTGCTAAAGTCAAAATACGTTGCTACAAACCTCTACGCTTTGACGTCATTTAAGCCAAATTCTGCAGTTTTGCAGACCAGGATGAATAAAGGCAAGTATTTCAAACCTTCATTCTTTAAAACTACCGCTTATTTCCTAACACAAACATAACAGTTGTTTTTCTGAAACAAAAACAAGTATTGTTTGCCGTTCAGAAAAACTTCGCGTGTAAAGCCTAACACACAAAATGGGCTGCATATAAAAGATCTTTATAAAGCAGCCACGTAAAAGTTTTTTAAAAGGTTAACTTATTCAAGACTCATTCCCTGAAGCTACAAACATATTTGCTCGTGCGTAACTTCACTGAGGAACACTTCTGCGAATAAAATTACGCACTTGCAGGTTTGTAGAATCAAGACCATAATTAGCTCTAGGCTAATTCTCCCCTTTCTTAATTTAGACCACGGAGGTCAATTAAGGATCAAATGTAACTTTACCTTTGTGATTATCTTCCTTGGTAGAAATAGCGGTTCTGATAAATATTTCAATTTCAGTATAATCAGACCTTTTGTCCAACTTGCTTTCCTTTGTTGTTACCATTTCTGGCCAAGGAAAAATAGTTGTATTTAAAAGACTATGAAAAGGTGAAAAGCCCATATTTTGAGCCCACGTTTAATTTAGGGGAAAAAAAAATCTTGTGGTGGGTGAAATAAATTTATTCACCTTGGATTGATAATGTGTATTTGAACAGGGTTTGGCCGGTTTGTTTTTATCTCTTAGGTACGCACATACAGCTTTGTTTGTAACCAGCTAGTTAAATCCAGTTTCCTTCACGTGTCTGGCAATTTCTCTTTTCCCCAGCAGGAGCGATGATGAAGTGCCATACACAAGGTTGCGTATAGAATACAGCGCAGAGGCTGTAGGTATACATACGGGCTAAATCTTTGGAGTCATTTTTGCTTCAGAGCCTGTTGATTGTAGGCTCTGTACGTACGTGAGAAGATTTGGACAAGGCAAACAAATTCTTGCTTCTGTGCCAGATGTATTGCAAAGTCAGGACAGTGTAATGGAGATAAGGTTAATTAGCTATTTGCATTTGCTACTGAAGTTGGATGAACATTTTTTTTTTTTTCCTAGCAGGGAATTTCTCTTCAGGCATAACTATCCAGTAGAGTTTGTTAAAATGCATATAGCAAGACTTTTGTAGCCTGCAGAAATACAATTAAGTGTGTGCAGGCATCGTAGGCTGCTTTATTCATAGGCAAGTCTTGTAGGGTCTTGTCCTGCTGGAGGATCAAAGCGGAGAAACCCTTCGTGCTGAGCAGGATCCTGTTGCTTCAAGGAGATGCTGTAGGATCAGTCCTGAACGTCTCTGTTTCTCAGCTTCCGTCCAGAGGGGTGCAGGCACGAGGACCCCGCCTAAAGTGCTTTGAGACCCTGGGTCAAGAATGAGGCCGAGTCCAAGCTGCTACTGTTGGTAGACAGAATCATAGAATCATAGAAAGGTCTGGGCTGGAAGGGACCCCAAGGATCACAGAGTCCCAACCCCCCTGCCACAGGCAGGGACACCAACCTCCTGGCCTGGATCTACACAAGGTTGCCCAGGGCCCCGTCCAACTTCGCCTTGAACACATCCAGGCATGGGGCATCCACCCCCTCTCTGGGCAGCCTGTTCCAGCCCCTCACCACTCTCTCTGTAAAAAACTTCCCCCTAATATCTAATTTAAACCTTCCTTCCTTCAGCTTCAATCCATTCCCCCTTGTCCTGTTACTATCTGCCCTTTTAAAAAGCTGGTTCCCCTCCTGTTTGTACGCTCCCTTCAGGTACTGGAAGGCTGCAGTGAGGTCCCCCCGCAGCCTTCTCTTCTCCGGGCTGAACAAGCCCAGCTCCCTCAGCCTCTCATGAGGGAGAGAATGAGACTTTGTTTACTCAAAGACTGCCTTGTGCTTCCATCTTTAAAAATATTAACGCATCTTTCTCTTTTTCCTTTATTCATAAGCCCTCCGAGGCAGGCATCAGGGCTGCTACGTTCGGCACCTCGCAACTATTACGCGAAACTTCAAATCCGCGTGGTGTTCAGGGGCTAAGCCGCTGGTCTAACTTCTGTTTGGAGGTGGTCAGAAGGGCTTTGACTTAAGATTGCCGGCGTGATTTCTGTGTTCGGACTACCGTCCTGCTAGCCTGGTGGGTTTCACAGGGCACCCGTCACTGGCACGTGAAGCGAGCTTCCTACGGTGGGTAACAGCCTTCCCACAGATACTAATCTCCTTTTTCAAGTTTGCATCGGCATGGATAGAATCGCTGTACTATAGCTAAAGAGCAAAACAGTTTTCCTCTAGAATTTTGACATGAACTGGAAATGGATGGTGAACTTTGGGGGTTTATCTAGGGGTTAACTCTATTTACATGGAGCGTGTAAATTATCCTTGCCAGAGGTACCTGAGCAGCAATGGCATCACGTAGATGCATATTTGTATTTTGAGGAGGAACAGAATTTTATTTTTTTTTTTTTTCTGACAGCCATCGGAGCAGCAGGCAGATCTGTATCTGCGCATCTGAAGAGGAGGATAAATACAGTTTTAACTTGGAGCTAATTAATTTTGTCTGATAACCACATATCATAACAGTTCAGGCTTGCCTAGTGCCCTTGTGCTTCTTCCACAAGCAAGTCAGAACCAAAAAAAAACCCCAAAAAACCCAAAATAGCTGTTTACACTGGGGATTGCGCAGCATGGTTGGGCTGTTGAGTGTTACAGTGACGCTGCTGATGGAGGACCTGCAGAAATCAAGTTTACTCTAACTAAAAATGAAAGAAAACAAAGATAACCTTTATAACTTTTTTACTCGGGAATTTGATGGGGAGTAATTTTACTCACTCCATTGATGGGGAGTAATCAAGCTTCTCTGTAACGGAATTATGGATTTTTTGAGGACTGTTTCATTTTGAGTGAAATTTGCTGTCCTGGCAGGAGCTGACATGTGATCTGAACAACACACACACAGTGTTTTGAGCTTGTGGATTTTTTTATAACTTGTTGTTTTTAAGGTTTCGTGGGAGTTATTGGTTATTTGAGAATGAGCACTTTAATTTTAAAACAAATCCAAAAAACCCCCACAAAACCAAAACAACACAAAGAATAGTTTCTATCCTCTTGATTGTAAACTTTATTCTTCTTTTTTGAGGCTAAAATCCTGAGTAGTTCAACTTCTTGTGTGTGTGCTTAATACCATTGGATTTACTTAACTTGGAGCTTCATTTGTGCATAAATGGTTTGCTAGCTTTCTGCAAAACGGTAGATTTCATACTTTGTGCAGAACTATATTTTTCTGATTCACCTTGCCAGTTTAGGCAACGTGACTTGGAATGGTGTGAAGAAACGAGAGCCTGTCAAAAGGGTTTGATCTATTTTTATACTGCCCTTCTGCTCTCAAATGCTGCGCATATATTTTAAATTATTAATCTCAATGTCATTTCTTTCCTTAGTAGCGTTTTAGCTATGTCCGTAAACCATTCTTGGCATTTCTCTTCCTGCAAATTTAATAAAAACTAAAACTGTGTGACTCTACTTTTGTAAATGGATATATTCTCACAGGTTTAGTCAGCGATGCTGAATCTTTTTAGAAGTTGGTGGGGCCTTTGCAGACAGGCAAGACTTGTCTTATGTATGGAAATGCCTTTTGAAATGTTGTTTTTTTGTGTTAGTCATACTAAAATACTGGACTTGGCTCAAGGTGAAAAGTAAACTGTAAATAGTCTGAGCAAAAGCAACGCTGTTAAGGATAAATTAACGAGTCAAAGGCTGAGTTAAGCTTTTAGAAGTGTGTTTTCATAAAATTAAGGATCTAAATGGGCAGTCACTTTGGGAATTGTTGGAGCATTTGAGGAGCCGCTGTGCCCTGCTTTTCTTGTTATCCTCCTTGCTGGATGAGAGGGTCCTCGGCGCTCTCGGGAGGTGGTGGGCACGTGCCTGGCCTGCATCAGGGCAAAGGCGTCAGAGGGAAGTTTTTTACAGAGAGGGTGGTGAGGGGCTGGAACAGGCTGCCCAGAGAGGTGGGGGATGCCCCATGCCTGGAGGTGTTCAAGGCCAGGTTGGACGGGGCCCTGGGCAACCTCGTGTAGATCCAGGCCTGGAGGTTGGTGGCCCTGCCTGTGGCAGGGGGGTTGGAACTCTGGGATCCTTGGGGTCCCTTCCAGCCCAGACCTTTCTGTGATTCTATGGAAGGCACCTGCCTGGTTTTGTCTCTTCCCCAACTGTGATGCGCAGTGACGGCACTCACTGTCCTCAAGCGACGTGAGGCAACGTGGCTTGGCCTAGCTGGCTAGCGCGGAAAGGAACAGTTGAAGGTGCTGTCTTTCTCAGAAATTCATCTGTTTTCCCCGTGACTCCAGAATAAGCAATACTCTCAAATGATACTTGACAGATGTCAAAGGCTAGAGATGGAGCGGTTTGGATTTTTTTTTTAAAATTTTATTTTATTTTGTTGTGTAACTAATAGGCTAAAGAATACATGATTTTTTTTAGTTGAAAATAGCAGAAGGTTACCTGAGAGGTAGGGTAGAGAGGATCCAGACACAGTGATAACCAACAGAGGTCCTGCAAAGTTACCGCATTTGGTTTTAGTCTTGTGAATAGGCTAAGTGATAGTAATGGTTTAACAAGCAGAGCTTAACGCGTGCGTGCTCAGATCCCCGCTGGACTGGAGCGAATCAATGTAGCTTCGGTGCCCTGAAACAAACCCTGCGTACCTGAAGGTTCGGCTGAAGGAGGGGGCTGTCATCCCAGCCCCGGGGAGAGAAAGCAGAGGAAAGTTTGTAGAGGAAGGTCAGATCTTTTACCGCTTCTACTTCTCACGTTGGCCGAGGACAGAAGGGACAGGTGACTTCAGGCAGCAGCTGTCTGTGTGTTCCCTTCGTGGTTAGGGAGCATGGCGAACGTTGGAGACGATTATAACAAAGTCCTTGAAGGATGCACACCGCAATTCCCGTTTCCATTCCAGCCTCGAGCCTTTCATTTAGCCTGTGCTCGAAAGCGTAGGTGTCGCAGCGGTAACATAGGCACCCCGTAATGAACGGCATGGATTTATTTTATCCGTATAGGTTACCTCACCTCTTAAACCAGTATAGACTGAATCAGTAAAATCATGCTTAAACTGGCATATTGGTCCAGTCCTTTAAATGGCCCTGCTGTCCCAGGGAGTAGTTGCAAACCCAGCTAGTCCTTTCTGGGTGGTGACGGGCTGATGATCATCGCCGGTTTGGTGGCTTAATTTCAAAGCATGCATGTGCATCTCTAGTGCTTGGTAACTGCTATGAGCAAATTTAGGTAATTATTTCATTTTTAAAGGTGCTTTCTTATTTTGCTTGTGTCCTGCAAGTTTTAATTCAGATCTGTGAGGCCTTTGAACTATCCCAGGTGATGATCTGTCATTTCAGAGAAAACATGTGCTAAATTGCAGGTGGTTTTTCTAACAGATGTTGATCCAGTTACCTGTTCTCTCTAGATGCAGGAATGGGCTAAGCAGTGACTCTTCTTTTTGTGGGGATGGGAAATTACCACAAAACAGTTGCTAGCAACTTTAAAGTACACCTTGAACTGCTTGAAGTCTGCAATCGTCAAATAAGGAGAGGTGGTGGGGAACGAACAATAAATGAATGTCAAGAGTTGTGCGAAACTCTCTGCACAGAACAACCTTTTATGAATTTTGTCCTCCCTTCTGCATTTTCCCTGAAGCGTAGGACAAGGGGTTGTCTTCTCGAACAGGCCTGTGTCTGAGAGAGGGTAATTAGGGTGATTTTTATCCCACCGCGAAGCGCTGCCAAGCGTATGGCGTGGACGGATCTGTGCGCTAATCTTTGCTGAAGGAGGAAGGAAACCGTACGATGGTGGTGGCAGGACTCTGTGGTTTGGGGCAGGGGGATGGGGAAACGGCGCTGGGCCGCAGCACAAGGGATGCATGTGTGAAGTCATTAATCTCGGGGATTTGCTGCATTTTTTTTTTTTCCCCTTACAGCCTTTCAGCCCACACACAGCTTTTGGCTATGGGCACGGCGTTTTCCAGCAGACGGCCTGTTGCACGGGAAGGCGAGGGTGATGTCGGAGACTTTCTGAGTGCGCTGGTGTAGTCAACCCTTTCGCACATATTCTTAAATTCTGTGAGCTGGTTTCAAAGCAACCGAATACGTGACTGTAGGAGTTAGAATGTCTTTGCCCCTCCTTTTATTTTCTTACTCAGAGGGGGATAAAAGTATGGCTCTGAGAGAATGTATGGCTGGGGAAGGAGGGTAATTAGTGGAGCTTTGGTCACCTCCCCCCCCCTCCTTTTTTTTTTTTTTTTTTTTTTAGCAGGAAAACAGGTTAGCTATAGAAACAGAAGAGCTGCTAAATGTTTGTTCAAGTGGAAAACAAGGATCGGTTTATGCTCTTGAGAACCCTTTACATTCTGTTAATCTACGCTGGCCAAGATTTAGATTTCTAACGAGATAAACAGCTGTTTTTGCAGGTAAAACTGGTACTAAAAGACCATTCCTTCTCTAGTTATCGGAGTAATGTCGGGAAAATACACCACAGCTGACGGGATGAAGTCAAAGGTTTTTGTTGCTAAGAACGTGTATAATTTGGGGGATGCAAGCATAGTTTTATTTTGCTAAGAGCACTTGTGTGCACCAGCATCTGTTGTTGCCTGCACTTTTAAAATCGAGATGCCCGCATTTAAGTACAATCGTTTCTTTGTGATATTTCTTCCATAAAACCCTTAAAGAGAAAATATATTTTCAAATGAGATGTTGTTTTTCAAATGTTTACATGTCTGGGTTAAATATTTTACTGTGGTTTGTTACATTAGCACTCCAAGATGGAAATTATATTATCTAAATTGAAAGAAATAATGAAAACCAAGTATGTCTTGCAAAATAGTATTTAATTGAAGCATAATTAGAATATCTTGTAAAAGGTGTTGCAAATGATAACTCTTTAATTCACTAGTGAAAAATAAAATAAATGAGGTATTTAATGAATGAAATAATGAATTGATGGAGGTGGTTCTGCTATTTCTGTAACAAATGGAAATGTTATTTCCATCTAAGTGACTTTACCTCCCTTCTTCCTGCCCTATATATTTCAGCTCCCATCCAGCCACTAACCTCTACTGTCCCTTACTCCTGGTTCCCCCTCTCCCCGCAGTATTCCTCCCTGAACAAAAGCAGCCAACTGCTGTGCTTGTTGTCAAATAAGCCGGTGTCAAAATCTTCAGCTGCTTTTATTGTTTAGAAGATGTTCCTTTTGTGTAGTATGAAAACTCGTGTTGAGTATTAGCTTAGCGGTAGTAATTGTGGCATTTAACGATAATATTCTCCAATCAGGTGATAAATGTTTGCTTATAGCAGCTGGTTTACATGTTCATTAATCAAGAAAGGTTCTTGTCACAGCTATAAATACAACTTTAATTCTTGCTTAAATGCACTACATACAAATAATACAATCCTGGTCATCAGTGAATGCATGATGGATATGCTCCAAGGTGCGCAAGAGATACTAGGAGCGTATGTCAAACACAATATTCTTCTTCCACATGCTTTTGTTGAAATGATCTTGCACACTCTTGTTTTTGCAGTTTTGTGGCTTGCTTAGTTCTTTGAACTTGACTCTATGCACGCATTGATGCTTACGGATACAGATTTCAGAAGTCTGAAGAAACCTTCTGGCATTAGTGCTGCATCTATCCATCTTTACAGGGTGAAGGGTCCACTGTACTCTCCTGGATGTCTCCTGGATGTATTGACATCTAGGTCAGGAGCTGACTGGAGCACATGCTAGCTCACGCGCAAGGCGTCTTTCCCCAAGACTAGTGCCCGCAGTGCTCTCGTGGGCAGTTTGGTGTGAGGATGTGACCCAATGGCATTCGGAACCTCGGTGGTGAAACTTCCATTGGTATCAGTTGTTCTTGCTGGTCCTGACTGAACAGGTTATCGTTGTGGGGAATGCCTCCCAATTCCAGTTTGGCAGTTTTACTTGGTGGATGCTCAATAACGCTCTTTGCGTAGTAGGGATTAGCTGGAGTCTTTCTCTTTTGGCATGGTAGAACTAATGATGGCATTCGTTTGTGGTCATTGTTTTAAGTGAAAAAAAATATGCAAAATAATTCTGCTTCTTGATGAGAAGTGTAGAGAAGCCTCATTTATTTGTAGTAGTCTTCAGCTACTTTGAAATGGAGGCAATCCACTGTGGCACAGAGAACAGATGTAGGCCTTATCTCAGTCATTTTCCTTCCCTAATCAAGATTTTGAGGCACCCACGCTTCCTTTTGATCTGCTCTTGAAAGTAATGGTTGGGCTAGATCCTCGGTTGCATCTCTGAGCTCTTTGTACTGAGTTTTTACGAAGTGCAGCTTCTGTGACTACTAGATTATGCTGATGGCTGGCATTTGTGAAGCCTGTGAACTGTGCCCATGTAAACTTTCTTCATTCTTTGAGCCATGGCATTCCATCAGTAATGCTACTAATAGTATATATAAACCATCCTGGAGATGGTTTCCATGGGTGTTATTCTCTGCTTTATCTTTAAAGTTGCAGTGTTTGTTTTTCATAGGGGTCCATCTGATATCATAACTGTCCAGGAAATAGGGCCTCACACTAGTGAGAGTACAGATGATGTTGAGCTCTTTGCTTTGAGAGTTTCTGAATGAATTCCTGTCTGCCTTGAGTATGGACATCTTTTTCCAAACCTTTTTTCTTCATGTCTGAAAAGATTTACAATTTCTTTTGAACACCTGGTCATAATGTTTCTTTGTGGAAGGTTTGCTCTCAAAATAGTACTTCTTGAAACCATGGTGTGCTTTCTGTAGATGGTTGTCAACATCTGCTGGGGCCAACTGACCGACTGCCAAGCTAACAAGATTAATATGTTTATTACTCATGTGAATGTGTCCATTCCTCCCCCCGCC
>JMFS01010254.1:0-13039 GCA_000699545.1 Podiceps cristatus
TGGGTTACTGGCTGGGGTTAAACCACAACACAAGTTTTGCTAGAAGTCATTGGGTAACAATTCTGAATGTTAAGAAAAATTAATCATAGATGGTACAGAGCTTATTGAAAGAAATGGATTTGTTAATGAAGATCTGAACACAAAAATGCTTTCTAGTGTTCAGTTTGATAGGCACCTTTGCCAGCAGCCAGATTGTCCTAAATTGCTAATTTACTGTTGTTCTCAAATTCAGTGAGGTAAGAAATGGTCACACTGTGAGGAACATGCTTTGTACTGCTTTAGGCCTTTAAATTCCTGATCAATTAGAAAGTTTCGTTCAGGTCCTTTGATATCACTTTCTTTTGAATAATGATTAAAAAAAAAAAATGACAGTGCAGTGGTTGAATTCTACTTACATGATTATATTTTGCCTACTAAAATTTTAAAATGAGTTGAATGGGAATGCCAGTAGCTCTTGGTGTGAGAATTCTGTGTGGTACTGCTGTGAATCATTTGCCAGAAGTTATGAGGCGGGTACATTTTCGTGGTTTGTAAAATGGTTCCTATGTGCGTGATTTTAGACACATTGTGATAAGACCTGCTTGAATACAACTTAATGGTGGGATTTTTTATTAATTTAAAGGTAATAAGCTTACAGGGTTTTCTTTAATATTATAATATTACTAACAAATTGGTATTATTGATAGGGGGGGGCATGATCATTAGCTCCTCTGTTAGTAGTTTCGCAGGAAATGTTCTGCACCTCAATCATTATTGCTCAAACTATTGTTCTAACAAGGAAGATTACAGAGTGATTTGTATCCTGTAATCCACAATATTCTAAAAGAAACATATTAGCATGAGTGAAGTCTAGATAAGGTTTAAGTGCTGATACCAGCTGCTAGAAGGTCTCACACAGGGCTAGTTTCAATGGCACTATAATAACGCTTCCTGACTTGATAATTCTGTTTGAGAATTATTTCTCTGAATTGTTGCTAGAGGTTGACTTTGAGGATTTTATTGTTCTTGACTTCCAGTCAGAAGTTTATTTTTAAAAAAAGGAAAACAAGCCAAAAACCCTAAAGTGAGAATGCTGCTGTATATGGTGAAAGGAGACAGAGAGAAGCAGAAAAATTGAAGAAGTTATCTCAACACTGCAATCATTTGAAAGATGGAGAGGGGTGGAAAATGAATTTGCTCAGTGTGATTTCATCTTCTGCAAACACTTGAGGAAGCATATTTTGGTGGAAATAACACATATAAAGTTTTCTTCATATAACCTAGATTTCAAAGATATATGAGCTGGTTTAATTATTTATAACTATAACTTGAGATTTTCTTATTCAGGAAATTCAGACTGCCTCCTTTGTCTAATTGTCTCCTCTTCTGTTTTGTGTGTGTGTGCCTCCTTACTTTGCTACCTTATTTCTTTATGTTTTCCTGGGTGATTTTAAATTTTTATATTCATGCCTTCTTGGACCCCACAGATTCTATCTTCTGTTGCTACCCATCTTCCCCAGTGCGGTGTTGTGCTGACACCCATACCACACAACTGCTTGTGCACTTGACCTGTTCTTTGTTCAGATCACTTTCTCCAAGATTGCTAGGTGTGGTTGAATAACGTTTACTGAGAACTTTACATGCAGAATTCTGACTCCTTCTCAGGAAGCCTTGACAAATATATCTGGATTTGTAAGGAATTAGTTTTATTGGTTGCTAGTAACCAGTTGACGATCCCCTAGCTTGTGCTGCCAGATCCATTCCGCAAAAAGCAGCAAACCTGCAGCTGGATTGTGACAGAGGTATTTCCCCAAAGTGACCTGTGCCTCTGCAATCCCTCTCAATGCTATTCAGCACCGAGTGGGAGCCGCGCAGCCTCTCTGCTGTGCACTGTGGCAGCCGGAGTGACACACTCTGCAGGGAATAATAACGTCTCATAGCTGCAAGTAGTTAGAGCTTCCCTCTCACTTCTAGCACCTTGCCTAACTCCTCTACTCCCACACAGTTTTGTGACAAAAGGCTGGAATATATTTATATACTTGCTCTCATTTAACCAAAGCAGAAATTCTTGCCATTCTAGAGCTTAGAATACAAGGTCTTCAGCAGCACGTTTGCTCTGTAAACATCCAGAATCAAATCCCAAATGTGGACACAGGTATAATAGAGAGCTAGCCCAGAGTAAACATCAATCGGTTTGCTGAAGAAGGAATGAGTAAGATGCAGGTGTTTCAAGTTTTCTGGAGCAAGGTAGGGAAGTGGTATCTCAGATGTTTTCTCTGTCTTAATATTAACATACTCTGGAAATAAGTTTGAATCCGTGAATCTATTGTCTAATGCATTTTCTCTCTGCATAGAATCGCCCCAGTCATTATGACAAGGTTTTTTTTTTTTTTTTTTTTTTTTTTTTGGGGGGGGGCGCAGTGTTTACTGACCAGCAGGCTTAATGACTGCCTTAATCCTGCCATACCCTGCCTCCCACCTAGTACTATAGTGACAATCTTCTGGTTTTCTTCTGTTCAAAGGAAGTAAGAAACAGAAATGTCATCCTGCAAAAAATAGGATAGCTACCAATATCTTGGTACAATTAAGATGACATGAATGGTGCTGACTACATGTAAGAAATACTCTTTATCCCTACAAGGTTACACATGGATCTTAAACATTTAGCACATGTTATTTTCTGCTATATTAGTAAACAAACAAACAGTTTGAAAGGCTTTTAAAGAGGGAGACATATGGGAGTTAGGTGATTAATATCACTTTTAGAGAAAATCTGTAAATCACAGAATGTTCCAATCCACACATTTAAGCACCTGATACCTGTTAAAAATTATCCTAGAGACTTTGTTTGTAGAATAAAGTCAGGTTTAGTGATGGTTTGATGATCTTCAGAAAAGTTTATACTGAAGAATTTCAGCAAGCTCAAGTTCTTATGTGAACAATAAGAACTTCTTATCTTAAACACATTAATTTAAGGGGAACATTGCCAATGCCACTCTGCTTACAAACAAGCAGAAAATCCTAGATTATTCAGTTCAAGGACCAGTCTGCATCTACTTCTCATTCCAGTCTAATCTTTTGTAGATTTAACAGGCATATACTTTGCAATAGCTACAAGCTACATTATTTTAGAATAAACATATAAAAATTTTCCCCATGTTTTAATTCACAGATATTTGAAAAGTTCTTTTATGAAAATATCCATTCCTACAGTGGTTTTGACCATAAAAAGGTGCCAATGACAACATTTAAGTGCTACCATGTCATGATAAACATGTATGTATGCAGATACATATATTTATCTATATAAAAGGTAGAAACAAACCAATCCCAGTTTCTTATATCTGTGGTAGTCATGCAGGAAATGAAATGGCTATTTCATTGTAATTCTGTGACTTTAATAACTATTTGAATTCTTAAGAGACTGTTAAGGGAAAATACTTATGTAAAAAACCCTTTTGTTTTGAACCACATCTTTATTGTTTTTTGTATCAAATAACAGTAGATATATTTATATTTACTTTGGTTTTATTTTCCTAAGAAAACTGAGGAAAGGGGCAGTAATAAAAAAAGACCCAATACCTAATCTGACAAATTATCAAAATAGGACTAGTTTGAAATCATTAGTATTTTTGTTTTAAAGCTAACGTGTCTTTAATTATCAGATTTCTGGGGAAAGTTTTTAATATGAAGTTGAAACTGCTTTATAACCTCAAATTTGGGAGAGATTGCATTTAATTATTACTTTGAACCTAAATATCTCCTCTAAATTTCTCTTCCAGAACAGGAATTCTAGTAAAATGTACTGTATGTACTTTAGGACCACAGATGGTTAATTCCTTCTTCCGGATCTATGCCTTCATATATGGAGTTATTAAATGTGTTTTCCAAAAGTGATGATTCATTTTAGTTGGCTCATCTTTGGAGAATGCATTTTAAATGAGGCTGGATTTAACAAACATTGCAGTGCCTTATTTGAAAATAAGGCCCACTTAAAACATTTTAAGTGAAAGTCCATATCGCTTCATCTCCTGATTTTCACCAAATGTATTTGTAATTTTTGGAAAATTTGAAAACTTCAGCTTCGTATTCTAGTTTTCTTAATATTACCCCTACTTATTGTCCAAAGACTATCAGTACTATAAACTTGGATTCTAACACTACTTCTTATCTCTTAAATAATAGATATTTTTATTAACATGTTGAAGATAATTCCCACCTACATGAACAAAGGAGTGTAAAGCAAATACAATTGTAAGGAAATGCAGCTTCAATCTACACTAGTGCAAAAGTGCAAGGAGAGAGAAATAGACGGTCCAATAGAAGAAAACCAAAAAAGCAATTGGTAGAAGAGTTGACCAAATCTAGACTCCTGTGTATCACCTCTTGCCTTGTTTTGTTTTGTTTTGTTTCCCCTGCTCCTAAACAATCCTATAATCGTGATGCGCAGCTTCTTAAAACAATGTTTCATTCTTTGCAGGCTTGTTATCCTCTTCATCACCAGAAATAATCCCCTTAGCAAGAAACTCCTCCCTAGATCTTGAAGATCAGATCTGATTCAGTAAGGTGAGTTTTGATTTAAAACTGAGAAGTGATTGTCCCACTGTATCCGGCACTGGTGAGGCGGCACCTCGAGTGCTGGGTTCAGTTTTGGGCACCACAGTATAGGAAAGACATTGAGGTGCTGGAGAGGGTCCAAAGAAGGGCAGCAGAGCTGGTGAAGGGTCTGGAGCACAAGTGCTGTGAGGAGTGGCTGAGGGACTTGGGGTTGTTCCCTCTGGAAAAAAGGAGGGAATTGCACCAGAAGAGGTTTAGACTGCGTATTAGGAGATATTTCTTTACTGAAAGGGTTGTTGGGCACTGGAACAGGCTGCCCAAGGAGGTGGTTGAGTCACCTTCACTGGAGGTATTTAAAAGACAGGTAGATGAGGTGCTTAGGGACATGGTTTAGTAGTGGTTAGGTACGGTTGGAATTGATGATCTTAAAGGTCCTTTCCAACCAAGGCATTCTATGGTTCTATGATACCTACTGGGAATGAAGTTTAGAGGCATGGTAGGAAAACTGACTGTAATGTATCATTAATCCAAAAACCAAAACAGAACAAAACAAAACACCAACCAACCCCAAATAATCATTATTCTTGCCATCATTTTCACCAGCTGTGACTGGTGAGATTTCTTAACTTCTTATCAGGATTTATCACATGCAGTCAATAAAGAACGATAAATGTTCTCAACCACAAATTCCTTTTAGAACTTCCCAAATTATCCCATCCTAATGGAGACAAAGATGTTTATTTGTATTAAACCCATTTCCTCTTATTCTCTCCAAAATATAGAGCTACATTTTTCCCTTGTAACCTTTCCAGGGCTAAAGTGCAAATTCAATGCAAATGGGTCTGGACTATTCTTCCACTTATACTGCTTTATGAAATGAAAGTTGTGGTGCTACCTATTATGGAATAATCCTGTATTCTCTTTAGAAGAGATATCATAGTGAACTAGGCAGACTATTGATCTGTTATGGAATGGCAGTAGCCAATGAATTTCCAAAAGAATTTCAGGAAACTAATTACTGTCTTAAAGTTTTTCATGCACCTCTTTAAGATGATACTGAAAGACTAGATTAGATATTTCACATTTCACATGCTCTTTAAACGATGTACAGTTTTAATGGGAATGTGGAGACAGAATGAAGAGCTCAGGGTGAAGACTCATCTTTTAACTAACTGATATTTCAAAGCACTTGTGAGTATAAATATGGTGCCTCCTGCCTTCATTCATTGCTAGGTCCTAAATTGTTCCCTGACTTTTTCATCTATGTAGTTTGAGTCAATGTCTGTCAAAGTACATTTATATCACGATGAATTCAGAGATCTTAAATTATTTAATATCAGGTATTGACCGCTACATAAAAGAATGATAATTATTTAGAGGAGTGAGTTTTCACTCTCTCTGCTGCCTTATATTTTTCCTATTTGCCTTGTGGCGTAGTGCACATCATGTGGTGGTTATGGTGTCACATCATACACTGACACAACTGTGAAACTTTACTCTCCCTAGTCCAATTAACGGTGAGACCATCCTGTTTAACACATTCAATAATTATTATTTCCGTTTTACAGGTAGGGTGACATGTGTACAGAGAAATCAAATAATCTATCTTAAGATCATGCAAAGACTCCGGAAATGCAATCTCAGTGAGTCCTAGCTATAACACTTTTGATGTCCTCATCACTGGCCACAGTCTTGCAAGCATTGACGGTAAGAAAATAGGTTCTTATGTATATTATATGCATTACAGTATTTCAATCCATTTGACTTCGGATAAATCTTAGAAAAATAGTTTCTGTTGTTTTCCAATGGCCAATTAGTTATTTAAGAAGGGGAAAAAAAAAAAAAAAAAAAAAAAGCTGAAAAAATTCGCTATACAAAGTATATGGTTTTTTTCATATTGACCAATAAGGGCTAAGTGGAAAATTGTCTGATACGTGAAAATGATGTCCAAATTTTCAGTATAGAGGATGATGAAGATATTTAGTTAATTTATTTAGAAAGTGATAAGTACCTGAAAATAAATCTTGAAAGTAAAAGTTATCTCATTGACTCATGTTATTTGTGCCATGAACTCTTTTTTTCCCCCCATTTTGGCAATTACCTCTATCAACAATTTCTTTGCATACATTTTTTCTCCACCCCAATTTATTGAAAGCCAAAACTTTCTTTGGGATCTTGCATAGTTAAAGCAAGACATTATCATTTTTTCAGTGAAAATTTAGAAATCTGCTATGCTACATTTCCCTTAGCTCAGACTGAAAGTCTTCCTTATACCAGAATTTCACTTGGAATGTATGCTGAACATGAAGACAGGGTACAACAATATGGCTGCTAGGTTGTTTCCTAGTAATATTTTGAAGCTCGCGTAGTTAAAATTTTATTCTCAATAAATGCAAATTGTATTTTCCAGTCACAATAACTCCACAGGAGAAGAAATTAAGATGTCTGATACATTAATCTCTATATCAAAGTATCATACTCTTTCTATTTAAGATTTACTGAAGAAGAAATATGCTGTCACACTGTAAAGATATTATTTCCAAAGTGGCGCATCATTCATGTCCAAGTCTAGTCATCTATATTTTTAAATTTTATGTTCTTAAAAATTCAGTTTAAAAAACACAGTCCTTCTTTTTCACCCTACTGACATTGTGGCTACACAACTACTGTTACAGTAGAGATTAAGTGTGCCCTGTATTTGAGAGAACATATCTATAGTCAATTTCTATCCAAATGAAGATGAATTAATGGTGTTTTTGAACAAATGCAGTTGTGTGTGCACATGTTGGGAGGAGCTGTTTGTGACTCGGAAAAAGTTTGTCCTTCATTGTTTTGGGAATAACTGTAGCAAAAATGAGTGAAGTTAATGTTGATCTTCAAGATCACTAAGCTCACAGACAGAGTTTGGAATGGAAGATAAAATTTAAAATCACATGAGAAAAGATGCTTTGTAAAACTGTAGTCTTATTTATGTCAGCAGAAATTTTGTCATTGACCTCAGGGGAACCAGAATTATTCTGTTGGGTACAAAGGAAGTTTTCCTATTTTTAATATGTAGTTACTTTTGTGAATTTGTGTATACTCTTAAGGTTTAACATGCTAACTCTTTTAAATGTTAGGTACCCTAAAGTGATGATACAATAAACTTAAAAGAGATTACCAACCCTAAAGAGTAAGCTCTTAATAGGAAGATATATTTCAAGAATGTTCTAATGTCAGCTGTGTGTTTAAATTTTTTTCTTAGTGTTGTCTTTTTCATTTTTTTCCCTCAAAGCAGCATTTGTTTTAGAAAAAAAATCTCCCCTGCAAGTTCTGAATTGAATGCTAGGCACATAATTTTCCTGGGCCCACGGGTGAATAAGAGAATCTGAGACCAGATTAGAAAAAACATTTTTACCAAATGAGAATAAGGCTTCTTACTTTCCTTCTATGTAAATACTTTTAAGAACTATTAAATTACAGAATCACAGAATGGCTGAGGGTGGAAGGGATGTCTGAAGGTCATGTGGCCCAACTCCACTGCTCAGGCAGGGCTACCTAGAGCCAATTGCCCAGGATGATGTCCAAACAGCTTCTGAATATCTCCAAGGGGGAAGACTCCACCACCTCCCTGAGAAACCTGTGCCAGCACTTGCTCACTCTCACAATGAAAAAGTGTTTCATGATGTTCAGAGGGAACCTCCTGTGTTTCAGTTTTTTCCCATTGCCTCTGGTCCTGTCACTGGGCACCACTGAGAAGATCCTGGTTCCATCCTCTTTGCACCCTCCCTGCACGTATTTGTAGACATTAATAAGATTCCTCCTGAGCTGCTCTTCTCCAGGATAAACAGCCTCAGCTCTCTTAGCCTTTACTCATAGAAGAGATGCTCCAGTCCATCATCATGGCCTGTTGTTGGCCTCTCTCCAGTCTGTCCATGTCTCTCTTGTACTGGGGAGCCCAGAACTGGACACAACGCTCCAGGTGTGGCCTCACCGGTGCTGAGTACAGAGGGGAAGGATCACGTCCCTCGACCTGCTGGTGATGCTTTGCTGAGTGCTGCCCAGGTTACCGTTACCTGTCTGTGCAGCAAGGACACATTGCTGTCTCATGTTCAGCTTGGTGAATTGGTTGTCTCTGCTGTAATGGAAACACTGACAATATGGGATTCTGTTCCATAAGCAGAAATTTTAGAAACTCTTTCTAGACAGCAGATTGCTTTTCAGTGATGGATTGTTAACATTGAAGGTGAAAATTTGTAGAACAACTGTAGAACAGTTCTAAACTTGTCCTGTTAACCTGACTGGACAATGAACATACAGAAGATCTGAGAATATGGTTCCTTTCCAATGTAAACAATTTAATAAAACCCACCATTCAGTTCCATCATTACCAGAAACAATGGATATTATGGAGAGAGGAACTTATTGAACAGTCACTTAAACTTCTGTGTGCCAAAATTACATGCTGTGGTTTTACTCAGGTTTTCCTGAAAGGCATGGCTCTTTCCTTTTACTTCTTCCAAGCCTCTATGACCCAATAGAAATTACTCACAAAATAAAATTTCTCACTAGAACTGTAAACATCAGAACAAAAATATGTGAAAATTAATAAATGAAGCAGTATTATAGTCAGCTGCTAATTTTGGTGGTTATGCATCTGATTTTAGTGGGTTTTGTGGTAAAAGAATTGAACAATAATCAGTGAAATCACATACACAGGGAAATATGTACCATGAGCTTCGATTGCATTACAAAAATCACAGTCTCCCTGAGAGATGACATATTTTATATAGTCTGAGATTTTTAGGAACTCTCTTGAATCCCTAAATTGATTACTGAGCTCGATCCTAGATCTGTGCAGTCAAAAGTATTTTTGTCAGCATTTTTTGCTCCCTTTTGAAAATAGTAAGCTATGAAAGAATTCAAGTACTGTCTTCATACACAAGCAGCTTTTTGTCATCAGTGCTTATCAGAATAGAAAGAATAGTATGTTCTCTAGCTTCCTTTATGATTTCTTCATGTTTATTTTAAAAGGAAGGCAGGGCTGTCACTGACTTAGAACAATTTGGAACTGCGTTTCACTTTACATTTTGTAAGCAAAATGGCCTGGTTTCCCTCTTTTCTTTAAACTTTGGTTATGCTTATTAAATTTTAAAGTTTCTCTACTCCTTTATCTGTGGGTCATAATTCTCTTTTCTTAGGCTTTCGTCATGGTTCTCTTCAACAAAATGGCTGACAATTGTGAATATCTAGGCTTTTCCACTAGTATCTTCCAGCGCTAATCACACACAGAACTTCAGTTCTTTTTTAACTTGCATTATCTGTCAAGAAGGGAAAGGTGCGTCATAACAATTTGTTGTCGTCTGCGTTTGTTACATGAAGATTTGCTAGTACATACATTTGAGTTTTGTTATCCTACCATACTCAGAAGATGTCAAGCTTGTCCCATTATATGAAAAATGAAGTTCCCTTTCCAGTCTGCATTCAGTTTTCTTCACAGTTCACCCTTTTGACTCATTGATGACCTTGGTCCGTAAGAGGAATCGGGACCAGTGACCTCTGCTGCGTGTTTGGGATTTTGGACCGTAGCGGCAGTGAGAGTTCCGCAAGCTGTGCGGTAGCACTGCCGGGGCAGCTCCCAGGCAGGGAGAAGGCCAGGTAACAGCTGCTCTTAACACTTGCTGTCCACCTGAGCATGCCCAGTGGTGGGGAGCGGGCACGAAGGATAGCAATTCCCTAGTTTAGGAACTGAATGGAAGGCCTGGGGGTATTTCCTCTGCATCAGCTTGTCAGTCCTTGTAAGACATTGCATCATATGTGTATCAGCCAAAGTTTTCCATGGTGCTTTCATTTTCACTATCAGCACACCATATTGGATGGCTTTTGTGAACTGATATGTAGGGAATTGGTTTTTTTTGCCCGGAAAACCTGCAAAATTAAAGATTGAAGGCAATATACAAACTATATTGTTTGGAGTCAACAACATAAAATGTACTGCAGGAAAATAACCACACAAACAATTCTGTCCATTGATTAATGAATGACTTATTGTGATAATACTAAAATATTCGTTTTAAATAGCTTTCACACATAGGTGTCATGCACGCTTGTAAAACAGGTAATACAATTGTATTTCTTATTTTGTTTAGTAAAAGGATATTTACCTTTTCATATAGCATGCAATATCATTTCATAAATACCACAAATTAGATTGCTTTAAAGCTGTGTTCTAAGAAGCTGGTATTCTATCTTCTATGTTTCTTAGGTGATAAAGCATAATTGGTATATTAAAAATAACAAACCAAGAAAGACTCTATCATAGCCTACAGCATATTACAGTCTTGATCCTAATTTTGTGTTTAGTCACATCTATGCCAGCAAATATATTATCTTTGCATATGTGTATATGTACATTTATTTAAGTACTGGCATGTGTTAGAAATGTATATTTTGATCTAATTTGAATGACATTAAAAATACAAAACGTACAAATTTCCATCAAAAGTGAAATATTAGTTTGTATCCACAGAGATACTGTAGCTATTGCAGATGCTTGTGTCTTAGATTCTGATTAGATTCCCAAAAGCTGTGTTCTTCTGTTTTTGACACCCATGGATTTTTTTAATTCAGTTACAGAAACCTTTATTTTGCTCACAGGCTCTTTAATATTAGCAGGAAATTGTTCAGACACTTTTAAAAGGAACAGTGGCACAAACATATATTAGGCTGTGATGTTTTTATCTTTCTGGGAAAAGGAACAACTTTGTGGGTTTTTTTCAGATTTTAAGTAGTAAAAAGAAAAAGATTCTCATAAGACATTTGTAGGCCCAAAATACACCAGCAGCATCAATGAATCAGACAGGAACAAAATAAGCTCACCAACTGAGAAAAAGATTGTTACTTGTCAGAAACTTCATCTCCTGTCACATTTGCAGCCTTCTTCAAAAATCCCCACAGTCTTTTTTAGCATTCTTGAAAGACCATTATGTTTGGGTTATTCATTGTTACTACACACAAAGTCTTTCATCCATTGCAGGTAATTTCTGTTTGCCGTTTATAATAGTGGTAGTAAGATCAGATGCTAAATGATGTAACAGTGATTAAGGACCTGGTTCCAGTTGCTCAACTTATATCTGGTAGAACTTTCTCACCAGAAAGCCCACTGAGTCAGTAGAGTAAATCTGAAAGTCAATGTTAATGATTCAGTAAGTGTTATTTGACTGAACTCAGCTAGCTTATGGATTTTATAATTCTAGAAAAACTTTGACATATGGCTTAAAAAATTATTTTCTTTTATTTTCAAGTATGCTGGTTTCACACCAAATTTGAAGGCTAAGTAAGGATACCAAACATAGCTTGGCTATTTGAGAGCAAACTGAGCAAAAAGCTAGCTATACTATTGCCTGCATGGAATAACTCCTTTACTGCTTAATATATGAAGTTTGCTGTAATTACCACGAAAGCGCCTGACTAATTCTTTTTTTGGGGTTGTGTGGAGGAGTTGAGTCTATAAATAATTTATTTCTGATTTTGAGAGAGACAAATACCGGCACAGACATCTTCCATATTTTGTTTCCTTTGATCCTGCAGAGGGTAGTAAATCTAACTTTATACATGCAACTTTTTCTTTAAAATTTCTATTGAATTTAGGTCCCTGCAAAAAATAAGACACAAGCCCAGTTCTGAGCATTTTAGGTAAGATACATAAGTACATCTAACATACCTTGTTGAGTAGGTAAGTACATAACAAACATGTCAGTACTTTAATAACCCAAATTAGGGAGTCAGTTTAGAAACCTCATAAATCTGGTGAGAAGTCAGTCTAATCAAACTGCAGCAGATTTGACAGGTGAGCCTAGACATTGTACTGTTGTGTTGCTGTCAGTTAACAGCTCACTGGAGCCATCACTTAAACCCACTGAAACCTTGAAACACTTCATAGGGATTTTGGCCTGGATCATCTGCCAAAATGGAGGCTTAGGTAACTTTTATGTTTATTCAAGTTTTAAGCAAAAAAAAATATTTATGTAATTAAAAATGGATTGTCTTTCCATGCAAATTATTTCCACTCTTACATTTTTACAAAGATAGCTTTATATCTCATTTTGTTTTATTGTCATTCCTCTGTGTCTGTAGTTGGTACCCGTGAATACTGGTTGTTCTGTACTTCTTTTGCAAAGACAACTTGGTACCTCATTCTATTTTACCGTCATTCGTCCAGGCGGTACCTGACAGGTTGAGCTGTCAGAATCAGGCAGACTTTCAAGAAAATGAGTTTTGACGTTCCTTTCCTTCAGATGATCCCTTGTTTTTCAATTACTGCTTTCTGACTGGGCGATTTCTGGAGGTAACCCTGCGTTTGTTCCCAGACTGCCAACCAGGTGGCAGCAGTGCCACGCCGGAGCAGCTCCCATAGCCTTTCCCTGACATCAAGTGTTAATGCAATTGACCAATCAGTGCGAAGATGATGGGAGGTAATTGGGTAATTGTATTTTACTGATCACAAGCAGAGAAAAGCGGGGGG
>JMFS01010256.1:0-11233 GCA_000699545.1 Podiceps cristatus
TAAATATATATATAAAATAAGAACTGCTATAAGCAGAATTAAAACCAACTCTTAAAACTCTTAGACTTAGACAACCGTAAGACTAACAAAATATTTTCTTGAATTTTACTCTTCTGGAACAGCCAGAGAGAAATGTTCAATTGGATAAGCAGCACCTTGCGGAATACACCTAAAATGAAGACTGTGCACTTTCTGTTTAAAGAAATCGTGTTAATCATTCAAACACACACAGACAAAAAGTCCTTGTTTGCAGCATGACATCTGTGAGTTAAGGATTTTAGTCCTTTCCAGCCCTTAGGACATTTCTGGACAGTTGTTCTGCTGCTAACCTCAGATCAACCATTCCCACTAGCCGCAGCAGGAAACCTATGGAAAACAGGCCCTGGGTGTATATGCCGCCTCAAAACCATCCTTTATAACCAACTGAACCCTTCCTTCCCAAAACTGAACCCTTCCCTTCATAACCAACTGAACTAAGTTCTTCCTTCCCAAAAGCCTCGCCAACTCAATGCAAGCACTCCTCCTTTTCTTTCCTCTTCTTCAGTTTTAAAATCCGTAAGCTGGTATCTCTTTCCAGAAGCTGTTCCTACAACTACGGCAGCATACCTGTTGGGTGTCGCTCGGATGTTTGCTTTCACTTTACTGTCTATCATGCCGTAGCCTATGAGACTTCCTTTTAGTCACACTGGCCTTAAAACACAGAAAATTAACAATCCCCCATAGCTGCAAACAAAACACAAAACAGGAAAAGAGCACACACTTCCCTCCCCCTTTTTTGCAAATTTAGATTTGAGTAGGAGCACTTCCTTGGAAACGTACATTAAATAAATTCCCTGTTTATAGGCTAATTCATTTAATACATACACTGATGTAGAAAGTCACACCATTTGACACATGAACTGTGTTAGTGTACACAACTTGTAACGCAAGTTATTTTTGATATTTCTTTACCATAATGCTACATACTCTCTCATGCCTACAATGTGGTATTTTGCCCAACTTACCTAACCTGAAGTGAAAACTTCTGTGGTTTGAAATTTTCAATTGTTCTGTTCACAGCAGCAGCATATATATGTTCCTGGTGTAGAGCACTTTTGTTGTAAGGCTTTGTGCCACAAAGTCTCTGAGAATACTCTTCATTGAATAGCTCAACTAGGAGGTGTTTGCTCTTTCTAGGTAAATGTTAAGGATGTGGGAAATACACTGGAGGACAGTGTGTTTGGCAACAGCCAAATGACACTAGTCTCTGTCCACATTATGGGGTGGTTGTGTTAGTAGTGACAGGTTCTACCCTGATCTTTAGCCTAAATTAGTTGATGGGAATATCATTCGACTTCCAAGGCAGCATTTCAAACACCATACCACGTGCCTGTACGCGTCCTGGATTTGAACTAGTGCCAAATTGTGAAGGTCAGTGTAAGTTAACTTTAAGCAATCTCACTAGCATCAAAAGGGCCAATGGTTTACCTTCAGGTTGGCTGGATTTGATTTTTTTTAGGTAAATCCTGCATCACTGACAAAGACAGACATTCCCTGTATTAAAATAAGGTGTTCATTCCTCTCCTGACATTACAAATATGTTTGATACCAAACAATATTCAATCGCACGTTTCTGGAATATTTATATGAAAGAATCCAGCCACAAAATAAATACACTGTGAAATGAATCAGAACTGTTTTCTTAATTGTAATGACACATGAGCCATTTAAATCCTTAGACTGCACTCCTTGTTCCAGGCACTTTATGACACGATTAAGTTTAATAAAAACAGATGTACCGTAAGTACACTTTTGAAGACAACTCTACCCAAATGGATGATATTTCTCCTCCATTCCCTCCTCCAGAAGTCCTACTATTATTGTTCCCTTCGACACGATACATTAAGGTAAGAAAACATTCCTTAGAGTTTAATAAGAAAAAAAAAAAAAAAAAAAAAGAAAAATTCCATTCAAATCAATGGCTTACCTTTAAGAGAGCCAAGGCTACATGGAAGATTATGTTCATACCCTGAAAATAAGAAGAAAAAGTCTTTCATCAGTCCCAGAATACAAACCCCTCTTATCTACTACTTATCACCATGTAGCATTATAACGAGATGCTGCAAATCTCTAGGGCATGCTCCCCTTTCCCTGCCACACTTCAAAGTTCATCATCAAAACCCCAAGGCACAGCTTCCAAACTCCTGGCTGGGGAAGATGATGGCTCTTTGGAGCTTTTGGAATCTCACTGTCCAATTCATCAAGTGCTTTGGATGTGACAGGACATCCCTCTGTCATTTCAGTACCTGTCAATGCTGGTTTTCACGAACAGTGCAGAATATTGTTACAAGCAGGGCACCAAGAAAATGTAGTAAATAATCTAGTTAACAGGATTTTTGCAAAGTAACTGAGCTTAGCTATGATTAATCATGTCCAATCTTTCATACTTAAACTGTAAAAAAAAACCCAAAATAAAACAAATAAACCAACCACACAAGTACTAAATACACCTTTTTTTCTGTTATTAGCCAAAAATCAAAACTATTTCATAGGTACACAAATTGATGTCTCTATCAAACAGTTTGCTTTCTAGCTTGCAGAAGCTGGAAATAAAAGTGTACAGAAATCCATGCAGTGAAAAATACAATGACAATGTCCAATTATTTTAAAAGTAAAGAAAGTAAAAGCCACTCCACTGACTGACTACAGAGGGGTGAAAAAGGCTATGCTTCCACTTATGTTTTCTATGAAAATATGAAATACTATTCCTCCGCTTTTATTCAACGTCTTTTTATTTTGGCAATCGAGACTTTAAGATTTTCCTGGGGGGAAGGGGAACACGTGCTCTGAACGAGACTCAAGGAGCAGCATAACCGAAACTGCTCTTGGGGTCCTGCCTGGAAAACTGCCCGGGGCAGCTCAGGCCATCGGACACAAGACGACAGCCTTGCTGGCAGTGCACACATTGCCTCTGCTGATGGAAGAGACTCTCCTGTCTGTAGCCTACATATCTTGATCATTTAAGATTATAAATAGCTTTGTGTTCTCCAAATATGAAAAATACCATACGCAATTCTCTAGGTACATTGGGTTCAGACCGTTTTCCTAGACTGTATTTTACAAATCTTCTTGCCTGCTTGTTTATTGGCATGATGAATCTTTTCTTATAATGTCTTTCAGAGCTGATATCCAAAAACGTCTCAGCAGATTTGCACACAAGTAATACTGTCACTGCACACTTATTGTTGTGGGATAACTACGGGACATTTTGTAAGGGAAACTTCTCCAAGAAATTTCTGCTTCTGCAATTGAATATTCTTCCTGAAAGCCCAAGACAGTATTTCTATAAGAATTAGATTTTCTAAAAATCTCCAGAATCTTTTCAGAGGCATTCTTGGGAAAAAGTTGTTGGTTTTTGTTGTTTTATTTGTGTTTTGGTTTGGTTTGGTTTTTTTTACATGGATAGTACGGTGCCTTGAAGGGATTTTACTACTAATGAGTCTTAGAACTGTTATGGCATTAGACATAATGAATATTGCAACACACTGTGAATTTGATGCATAATCATTAAGATAACAAACTGACTTTTTCCACTAGAGGTCACAATTGTATCAGGATTGAACCTAGCTTCATTAATAAGAAACCCTTCTTAAAAATGGGATAACAAATATTTCAAGTACGGCAACAATTATTTTGCTTTTAGACTTCTTTTTAATAGAAAAACTGTCTGTGAACTTCAGTCATGAAACGGATAATACTCAAGCACCAGCATCAGTAAAATCAGTTCAGAATACTCTCAGTTTTATTCCAAGTATCAATCTGAAGCCAACAGTTCATTCCCCACAGTCATGACATTAACAACTTTTATTTCCTAACAGGGAGGATTTGATATGAACATGCAATCTATAAATGAGAGGCATAACTACAAGCCATCACAAACATTGTGTTTTCTTCTTAACTGATTGATCAGATTTTGTTATGAGTAGGAGTATTATGTGTAATTGTTGGATTACTGAGGAATTAGTCTCCTGTCTATTTTCTGGCACTACCAAAAGAAAAAAAAACAACCAACCACCAAAACCCAAACCAACACACCCCCCACACACACACCCCGCAACAAACCAAAAACCCACCAAAGCCAAAAAGAAAACCAAACCAGTTTTCATTTATTTTTTGATCTGCCTGAAACTCACATTGTTCCCGAATTCAAACTAATCAAACTCTCTCCTGGTACGCCTCTTCTACAATCATTCTTCACATAGATAGCAAATGCAGCAGAAATAGGCTTCCTCCTGCCTTGAGGAAATAGGTTTCCTCCTTGCCCCCAGCTCTTTTTCTAGCCCCACCGGGCAAGGGGCAGCTCACAGACTCCCTCATGTTACTTGAGATAACCTGTTCAACACACGAGCACCCTAAAATCAGTGCCTTACCCACCCATTTTATAACCACTAATCTACATACTTGAGTTACCTTTTCCTAATGCATGCAAGACTATTCTGACATAGCCAAGTGTAATAATTACGATTATGAAAAGGAAGGCTCAGCTCATTTTCCCACAATCTCTTATTTAAAATCCTACTCCATTTACCACACACTGATTTATAAGATTCAGCTTAAACTTCTCCATCTATTTTAGAAGAAAGACCAAAAATACCAATGTGCCCCAGACACATAAATCATTGCTGGCAATATCCCTCCAGCAATTTTATAATGGAAACATGAAAGTACATACAAATCACCCACAGGGGGAAAGAGAAGGGAGCCCATATTAAATGAGCTTTGGATAATTACTTTTTAAAACCAAAGGTCATATGTTTAACTAGGCATTTGGAAATAAATGCTTTAATATCATGTAGATCTCATCTTAATATTTAAAAAAAATTCCAAATGTGGAAGTTGTTCATAATTACCTAAACACTTGTGGGTTTTAATACACAACAGTTAAAACTAAAAATACATACCATTACTAAACAAGAACTGTTAGAAGCACAGGACTGATTAGGGGTTTATCATGTCGTATTGCTTCTCAATTAAGCGGCCACTCTCAATTTTCAACCTGAGAGGCTTTGATGCTACTGAGTAACGAAGGAGGAGTGTGCAGCCTCCGCAGCAGCTTGCAGACATGAAGCCCACAGGCAAGGCTCCCAGAAATGAGGCACGTGGATATCCTCCACCAAGGAGCTCTTAACTAGCCTTTTGCAGAAGGCCAGCAGTTTCTATGACAGCCTGTCTTAGAGGTTTATCTGCCGAACTAGCATCTGCACAGTATCTTCTTTTTTCCAACAGGTGTTATTTAAGAACCCTCTTAAGCTTGCACAGAAGCCTAGAGCATTTTAACATGCCTCATTAAGCTCAGGGGGTTTGGAGAAGGAACAAGCCCATCTCAAAGTAGACAACTCTTGACTATTCTGCTGTCAAGATGGTAAGATAAGGGTCAGGAAAAGGGAAATTTCAGAGTCTGTGCTATCGTAGAGCTTCCTTATGGCTTCTGCTGACTGCCACACTGACCCTTCTCTGCTTTACAAAGACTTCCACAGGACAGCACTTAGTCCAGAACAAAGAGCATAGTTTTGCAGAAGAACCCTTCATACCTACAGGGATAATAGTGCTGGGATGAACATTCACCACCCAGTAGGTCACCATTTAACTCATTAAGATTGCCCTTCATAAGCATCCGCTTACTTGAATTATATGTCAAAAGACCATAATTTCCGACAGAGACTGTAGATAACATCTGCATGGGTAAAACGGTGAAATTATATCTTTTAAGACTGTAAAAATTAAACACTTCAACTGGAAATGATACATGTGCACTGAAATTAAGGCTGGCTTAAAATCAGTGGAAATCTTGTTATGTTAACTCCCTTCTAATGAGACATTTTCACAGTCCCTTAACTCCCTCTGAGGCCAAGATTCCTTCTGCAGATACAAGAATGCTTTGTGGAGGCCTCGCTTTGAGTCTCTCTGCACTTTGAAACAAGATGACTTTTCAAAAGGCCTGAAAAGAAAACTGGGAACAAAGAACAGACGGAGAATGGTAAATCTGATTTTGTGGGATCCAGTTTTCATTCAATGAGATCTCTTGTGACAGAAAGGACGCTCGTGGCTTCCTTTAGGAGGGAGGAGGCATATCTATCCAGAAAATCTACCCAGAGACCTGAGTTAAGAGGGCAGCAAACTAACACTTGCCACTGGCAGAGCTCAATAGCATAGCATGGAGCTGGCAGAAGAGTTATGCCAAACAGTTCAATCATACAGTATCCAGACAACATTTGCATAGGGGACAACTTTGGCATTTATCTCCCTTTTTAAACCTCTTCTTTAATGACAGAAGCCATGTGAGAGAAGGTAGGCTATGTTAAATACTATTATCTCTGCCTTGTCAACCCAGACCACCTGACAGAACTTCCTCCAGTTACAATGCAATGCCCTCTGCATCTTTTTCACAAATAAAAGGAAGTTAATATCTTCAAAAACATATGGAAAATTCATCTAATACTAGTGTCTTTATCTGTAGTTTTGCTCCTAGATATGCATGACATGCAGGAGCAAACAGTGAAGATATTGAGACAATACTCTCTAAAGTTCAGTTAAAGATGACAGACATGAAAGTCCACTGAGCACCTCCTTATGGTCTGAGAAGTCTCAAGACTCAACATGCCATGCCATCAGGAGAACCAGTTAATCTGCTCCAGCTTTCTAATAACTGATTTTTACTTTTTTTTTTTTTTTTAAAAGAGAGATTAGCTACTCAACTGAAGTTAATTTGACATTGTTTCGTAATTCAAAAGTGTTTCATAATTATGTGTTCAGTTGCACATTCTTTCAAAGGAGCTGCAGAGGGTAATTGGGGTTACAAACTCTGAAGGAGAATTAAAATTCTATTTATGTTTTGGATTGCTGCCAGCAAAACATTTGTTTGGCAACTCTAATATGTTGAGAGCACACAATAAACTTTAGGAATGTCACAAATGTATTTATTCTGCTGACAACATAAATATATGGTCTGAAGCTCAAATTTCTCTTTGTAAGTAATGCAGACTTGGAGCACGCTCTGCAGGGATATGCATGTTAATTAACATCTTTTACTCGGATATAGTTTGTGTAGCTTGTACATTTATTCTAGTTCAATGACAAGACAACTAAGGAAAAGAAAGGTTAACTCATTCAAGTAAGGCACAACATAAAATAGCAAGCTTTGTATAAGCAACAGATAATACAGCTTTCTTACTAAACAGTTATATATGAGAGAAAAACCGAAAAACAAAAAAGCCAAAACAAATTGCTTCAAGATCTTACTGCTAACATATGAGGTACAGCTGACTTCTCAGACTGGGCTTCCCCCAGTGACTCCATATACATTGCCTACGACAATAACTCACAACGGGAAATGCTGTAACACAAGGAAGAAGAAAATACAGAAATCTCCATCCTGATACTGTGATGCTGTGAGTAATACACAAACCCAATTAAAAGCAGTTGACTGAATTATTAGGCAAGCAGGTAACCGGGAGACGGTAAAAATAGCACCATGGGATTCAGTACTTATTGTGCCACTTTCCTCAATTTTGCAGCACAAAAAGGCACATGACAAATACTACCAGGCAACCATGAACCTGTATTAGTATGATTTCGCATGAAATTTTGTTTGTTTGATTGGTTTTAACAGAAATGAATGGGATTTAGGAGTGGTAGTGAATATTTACGTGTTTGGGGTGACTTTCACATAATTTGCTGCTGAAATGTTGCTATGGCTGAATGAAGGTAAAGAGTGATATTAGAGTAGCACCTTCTCTCTCCAGCTTCTGTGACTGTTTTCAAAGAATAAAAATTACAGCCCCAGAATTTTAAGTCATTTCCACATATCAAATTACTCCCTGACATGTGGTATTTCTGCAGTGGTATGTTCCTAATTCACAGGCAGCTGGTTATGGGCTGGCAGCATGCTTTTCTCCATTTGCTTGACCAAGCCATACACGAATATTACTTTTCTGGTTTTCAGAGGTTTAAATTACAGGGGGTTTTAGATATTCCTTTCCCTCTTTCCAAACCTGATCAATATGGGGACAAAAACGAGGGCCTGAATCCACACAAAGCATCAAGGGCCCTACCATGTACATACAAAGAGGACGGAAAAAAGAGGCCTCGTATCTCCGTAGATAAGACAGGCCCCACAGCTCTCTTATGGAAATGGGGAATGGTTGTCAGAAATGCTCAGAGGAGCAGTAACCTCCCAGACACCAGTCTTCTTGAGAGAAGACAAGATGAGGGGTTCAGCACATCTCTTGAAAGACAGTTGTATCTCCTTCCCCCTCTACATATGGTCACGTAACCCAAAGAAAAATGCATGCCCATGTTGCATCCATGTCCTGCTTCCCTGCAATCCATACAATCTCCTTCCCAGTGCTCATTCTTCATCTTCTCCATTTCTCTGCCACAACTCAGTCCTGGCCCTTGCCTCTCTATACCTTGACATTCATTTTCCTTTCCCAACAATCACTTGAATGCAAAGTTCATGTTTTGATTTTATGTACTAAAAAATTCAGTACGGCCTTGGATTCCACGCATGAAGTAATGGAAAGTGTTTTGGCAGAGGCAGACTGTGCCACCCTCTTTTTTAAAAACAGTTCCCAAATTAGCTTAGCTTCCGGGATTTGTTCATGGAATATCACTCTCCCATTTGCGATACTGTCCCTCAGTTATTTCTGAAGCATTTTTGAGGACTGCCAAGACTGCTTAGAATATGCTGCTATTCAAATACAGCAGATGGCACTGCTGTTAAGTAAGCATTATGGAAATTTACTGTATTCCTAGAAAAATCAACCAAGTGAACATCAACTAGTAAGTGGCTAAAATATTTCAGTCACAATGGGGAAAGTAATTCAGAGACAACCTGTGACATGGCATTAGATGTCTCTTCCCTCTAAGGCACAAACTTGGTCGTTCAAAAAGGTCCCTCATCTTTGGTAACTTTTCAATTGTATCTTACATTTTCTGAAATAGAAGTAGCCTCAACATCTTAGGACCACAACATTTACCAACATCATCAAAAAGGTACCTTCTGTTCACGTAAGTTATCTCGAATTGCAGATTGTTGTGAGACTGTTTTTTCTTTGCTCATGCTGACTATTTATCACCAGCCTTGTTATTTTGGGGATAAACAAGCTGCAGCTATGAATGGAAGATACATAAATTATGGATGCTCACGGGAACAGCTGGACAACATAGCGTAAAGGGTTGTGTTAAACCCTGTGGCTCTCCAAGAACCTCTTAGATGTATACTATTAAAATACTCTTCTCCTCTGTCCAAGCTTAAATTCTTATGAATTCTGTGTAGCTTTAGAAGTGAACAGAACGTTTTGTGTTCTCCTGTGGCAATACAGAACACTGTATTACACACCTCCAATACTTCTGTTGTGGATTGAAATTTTATATACAAACACCTAATACTTCTTATGACTTTCCATTTGAAAATAACTTAAAATTCTTTATTATTATAATCTGAATGTTTAAAACACATATACACAAAAACTTTACAAAGCTCTTCATCCATCAAAGACACAATCAAATACTACATCCTTTTTCCTTTCTTTTTATTTTAATTTCTGTTCTAGTACTGAAAAAAACCACAGTAGAATACAGCTGTAGTCATCAGATAAATTACGCTAAAATTACTTTTAGCATGGATTTAAATAACTCATCTAAATACATAAAAGCAAAACATCCAGGGCCAGAAACCCTGAGCTAACTCCATTGCAGACCTCACATTTTTGCGAGAAAAAAGATTATAATGGCTGACATGTCAACAGATGCTTGAATGTAGCAAACCAGCATTACTATTGGACACGTACATTCAAATTCCAGTCTTCCATCTGGAGCCTGAGACAACCTATTCTCTTTCTTCTTAAATTAATTAAAAGCTAGCAGTATTGGAAAGAAATCCTTTCCAGTCTCTTTGCATGAAGCAGCAGTGGCTGATAAAAGCTTCAGAAAGAGACAGAGCTCTCCAGCAGGCATAACACAAAGAGCAATGGACAGGAGGAGAGGCGCAGTCTAAATGCCAAAGTCTAATCGCCTATATTTGTAAGAAGGAAAACAAACACACACATCCCCCAGCCTTTTCCAACTCACATGTATGATATTGACTTTACTTTTGTAAATAGTACAGAAATAATGCAGGCAGATTCAGCCCAGATCTATACTTACTTAGAATTTAAGCCTAGCTTTTAATACACTGTTATTGAAAGAGATTTTATCTCTAGCAAGCCCAGCTCGCTGTTTTGTGAGATTTATTAAAACATTCTTAACTGGAAGAGTTAACAAATGCAGACAATGTGTCAATAACGGGTAATTCCAAACAGTTCCATTTTTCTTCCCCTATAGATCGACAGAAGATAAACAACTGCACACAGTATTTCATGTAATTCACTTTTCATCTGAGTGTAGATATACAGAGGAAGTGGGCTTGTTCCTGACTCAATTCCTGAGGAAGTTTAATAAATTAAAATGTTAATCTGTTCTTTCTCAACTCTGTTGAAGGCATCACAGAAGTATCTGACAATGACAGATAAAAAATAGCAGGCTATTATGGTATCTACTACTCAGTTAGTACTAACATGCAGAGACGACTGGTCTTATCGTCTGAGTGATACCATACGGCATAGTGTTTCCTGGCACATCCATTCTTTAGCAAGACACACATAAGGCAGAAATCAAATCTTCAGCGCCAATAGTTATAATTCTTCTAAGATTTTCATTATTTCATTATGAAGCAGTGCTCCCAGCAACCCCATCTACACAACATGGTGCCACATTTTTACTATCACTAGGTGCTCATTTACAAGCACCAACTCACATTTTAAAAGATGCCTAAAATCACCGATCATTCTTTATTATCACAGATAGTTTCTCAAAACTGATTATAAAAGTTATTTTATACAAAGTTCTGAATGCAACAGTTGATAAATAAAGGCAAGGAATGAAGTACCTAGCTCTCAATGCCCATTTCTTCCACTGCTGTGTGGTCCTGTGAAAGGTAGTGTCAATTCTCTGTTATCAGCTATATTAGAAAACATTATTTCATATTCAAAACTGATAGATAACCAGCTACATCCCTTTCTATTCAGTCTTGAGCACAGAATGGCAGCTTAGTAGTCAAACTATTCATTTTGATAACAAGACTATATAATTACTGACACTAAAATATACAAATTTCTGTACCAGCCCAGAAAAGGCAGCATGTAGTAGGGTTTTT